>JAMKCH010006468.1:0-32500 GCA_023653785.1 Ophioderma brevispina | reverse complement strand
GAGGGTGAATAGGTGAATGTATGTTGAAGGTGTTTTATTAAATGGCGGTAAGGAAGGTGGGATTTTGTTAGCCAAGTTTTGCCCAGGTTAGTGAAAGTGAATCGTTGAATGCGTTAAGCAATGTCACGCGGGTCAGTTATCTGCTTGTTATTATGATGTGGAAATGGGTCAGGATTTGTTAGTTTGGATATCTTCCTGCTAGAATTGTTGTTGAGGAAGGTCCAGGTTTTGGTAAGATCGTTTTAAAGTTCTGAATTTGTTCTGTGTGTGTTTTTATTGGCAATACGAATAGTGTGAGTTATATTTTTGTAGTTTGTATTGTGTTGGTTGCGGGTGTGTTGTTGTTGTTTCTTCAGGTATGTTTTGTAAAGCTGTGCTTGAGTGAGACTTGGAAATGCTTTGTGAGCCAGGGCTCTGCTTATGGTACGATTTTTTATGGTCTTCTTTTGAAGGGGGATTTTGATTTTTTTTCGGTTGTAATGTTTGGTATAAGTTGCTGTACGCTATTGTTAGGGTCATTTCTGGATTTCCCACGATCAGTGTGATCTACGGTTAAATGTGCGAAGTTGTGATTCTCTGTAGTCACGTTTAAGTGATTGGTGTTTTTAGCATGATTATGCTTAAGAGAGTAATGAGGAATATTGGGAAGCGGTGAATCTGTAGTGTCTGTGACAATCCATGTGTGGAGTCTGTGTCGTGGGAGTTGGTACTAATGTTGTCAAGAGCGTGGCGTGTTATGCTAATTCTTGTAGGTCTGGTTTAAATTTTGGGAATATAAGAGTTTGCAAGTAGTGATGTGTTATAAAGTTATTAATGTGTGGATGAGTGGATAATTGACAAGTTGTTGATATAAAGTCCCGACAATAAGGACATCGCAGGTTAGGTTTATCTTAGTTCAGTGAGAGAGAAGAAGCTGCTCGAAGCTGTTGTTACAAAATTTTGGATTTGTGGTTCAGCAGTCTGTAGGTAACTCCGACAGTTATGTTTTTAGGTCTATTGTTGGTGGTAATGGTGAGATCGATGAAAAAGAAGTCAAATCTGGTCCTCGGTGTTGTTGTCGATGATTTTGTATGAGAGGTGATTTGTTATGTAAAGACCGCCACTCCCCTTCTCTGCCAGTGAGAGGTCCTGGAAAGTACGTGTAGCCATTAAAGTGAAGTGGTTGACTTTGGTGGACTTCATATATGATTAGTGATGATACTTCACGGACAGTTGAAATGGAATATGGAAAAATGAGTCATTGATTGATGGTTTATGAGTGTGTGAAGAGGTCGTCAGGTGATAGCGGGAAATCGGAACAGATGTCTGTGGTGTGATGAAGGATGGGTGGTCACATGTGTTGAGATGATATGGGGTCTGGAAGTAACGGGTTTGATGCAACAAAGGGAATTAAGTTTGATGATGTTCAATTAAGTGTTGGTGAATGAAAAATTCAATTAGTGATGCGCGAAGTCATCGTCGTGAAGCTTGGTGGTTAAATGGCAGTTCGTATATTGCACGGCACGGAATATAAAAGAGAAAATCAAAAGAAAAAGGTAGCGAAGGGGGTGGTTAAAAGAGGAGAGAGAGAGAGAATAAGAGAAAGAGAGGGAAAGGGAGAGAGAGAGGGAGAGAGGAGAGAGAGAGTAAGAGGGGGATTTTAGATATGTGGTGGATGACGAGTAGGTTGAAAACAAAGAAAGAAGAGGAGCAAATGAGAAAACGGGTAGAAAAAAATTGAGGACAATACCTATGAACAAGATGTGTTGACAAGTCAGACAAGACGAAACCACTAAGAAACAAACACGAAGAAAAAAATAACAAGGGGCTCTAAGAAAATACAATTTCGAAGGATTTTTATACAAAAACTTAAGTACAGCAGTGTAAACACAATTGGGTTACTTAAATGCTTATAGGCAGAAGTTGGACTGATTTGATTTTGAAAATAAAATGATTTACTGTGAGGTGGGAGCGGAGCTATATGGTGATCCACAAAATCACAAGGATGGAGAAGTTGAAGTTATGAGCGGATAACAGTTTAACCGTAACGTCGTCATTCATTATTAAATAAGTTTAGAATTAAATATGGAATGATTAGCTTAGGGTGATAATGATAATAAAAATATTCAAACGAGCAATGGAATCAAATATACCACCAAGTAGAACATGCGCGGAATATAGATAGAATACATCAAAGGAAACCGCCTATAAGTATTCAAAAAATATTGAACATAGCAAATAATATGGAACAATATTATCTACACAGTAATAAAAATGGATGACGATTTACTCACACACAACGGAAGAATTACTAATAGCCAGGAGTAATTAATGATTAATAATGAGAAATCAATATACCATTGCAGAAGCAGACAATGATGTTTATATGGAATTATGAATTAAGGAAGCAGAAAATTAAAGAATGAGCGGGAAATAAAAGCATGCTAAAAAGCCTGTAGGCAAACGAGGCAAATCAAATGAAGAAAAGCATCATGGTATGCTAGAAGCAAAATAATAATGCGCAGACACAATCATAATACAAAATTAACAGACGAGAGAACCGGGGTTTAATAATGGGTACAAGGCATAAACCAAACATTATATGATTCACAGGAAGGGGGAATTACAAATGAATTTGTGTGGTACAAGTATGCAATAGAATTTAACATATGAAGTAAAAGAAATTTAGTTTTTAACTTCAAACGCATTATGAATCAATGATAACCAATATGTTGGGGTTAAAATTGTGAGATCTTTGTTCATCACCAAAATGGCAAGACTCCTCACACCACGAATTGATATCTAAGAATACGGCAGCACACACAGTGCGGATGTAGCGCCCTCGCACACTTACGGTAAGTGTTAATTATAACACAATTTTTCTTTTTGCGACATTTTATTGTTTCACCATTCATCAAACCATATTTGTATAACTGCACAAATTGCACTCCATATGCTACACAGTGATGTAATCCCAGCATTTCCAGGTGTCGATATCAATTGGCGGAATTATTTTACGGGCAGCCCATGACTGTGGCATAATTGTCGATTGATACTACCACACAATTTTTAATAAAAGATTTTCGTCAAATACAAGGAAATATTCACAAGTTGCATTGTGATTGTGCACTTGACCTCAGTACGGTGACCTCGTCAGTCTTGCCCGCACAAAATGGGCAGCTGGGGAAGTTCCGGTTGTTCAGTCGGCCGACTATTACAATTACGTGAGAGACTGCTATCCAGGTATAGAGGTCAGTGTTCGAAACATGCAGGATGACGAGCTGGCTTTCCATCAGGGGCGTAAACGCGTCGTAATTAGACCTCTATTCAAGTTTGGGCAAGGACCTGTAGATGCCTCTCCATTGCAATGGATGGGGCAAATAGAATTTCGCGGTTCTCGGCTTTAGCTTTTCCGGAGGGGTTTGGGGTTGGTTTTTGGTTCCTTTTCGGAACCTTATGTAGGGCGCGGCTTTGGGGCGAAGGAAAGGGGGGGGGGGGCTTTGTGAATGACAGTTAAATGCAGACCGATTTGCGCCGGTTTTTAAGAAGTGGCTCTAATTTTTTCAGGTAGGGATGTGCTGCCCGATTTCCGAAATGGGTGCTTGGGAACTCTGTGTTCCCAAGGTAGGGTCTTAGGGAACTGAAATTTTGTGAAAATGGCCGGATTGAGCCGAAATTTGCTACAATTGAGCTTTTGAGGCAAAAGTTTACCAAAAGGCGACCTTCTGTAATTTGTATTCAACGGGGGTCTCGGGACACAGTATACTATTAAAGAATTGTAAAGTTTACAATTTATACGGCATTCGGCCAAAAAAAATAGGTAAATATTACAGTATACTCTTAAAAGAAAATTATTAAAACTATTGGAAATGTGTGTATCGGTGAGTATTAAAGAGCTTGGGAATATGTAGGGATAAAAAAGCACAGATGACCACACCAACCTATCAAACTTGCCAATAATTTAGACCATCTTTTAACATAAATTATACTTTATTATTACGCTAGGCCTATTTTATTGGTAGAATGAATGCTGCGTATAATACGGTAAAATTTACGCAAGTCACAGAGATAGACGACAACAAAGCAAGTACCTTTTATGATACTTCTATATTTTACACATTCTTAACACTCACATGATAACGTGTTTTTATTTTATTTACACATGTGTGTGTGTGGGGGGGGTCTCCTTGAGCATACATCCGGAAAATGCAATTTCCCATTGGACTATTCGATTCGCAACTCGGCACAGCAATATATATTGCCCTCTAAGACATTACTATTATGAAAGAAAAAAATAAAAATATTGATTCGTTTAGAAATTATGGAGTGCCAATTTGGACTGAGAGTTAGCCATTTTTTTGCCGCTTTCTCCAAAGTGATGCACTATACAGTTTAAAACAATTATCTTTTATGAGTTAAGACCACGATCAGTTGATCCATACGAATGACATCAAAATATTTGAAATTCGCGAAATAGGCTTAAAAGTGAGAGATTAAGTCTGTACATTCTCATAAATTATCTTTTCCAACTGAAAAATGAAGAAAAAATTAAGAAAACGCAGGGTTTACAGATTACGAATCTCCATTCAGCCAGTTTACGTGTTTGTATATGATTATGTCCCGTGCTCGTGCGGACAGGTTTCCTGACCGTAATGACTAAAATATCAAATTTTTTGGCCTTGATTTATACGTTACGTTGCTTTCGGTCTTATCACTTGCAGGGTATTTTAGGACACCTGAACTTGGTCAAAGAATGGAGAATACCAGATGGTTGTGATTTTTTTTCGATTTTCTGATTTGCACATCACGATATGCCTTTCGAATAGACCAACTTAATTATATATAACATCAAATTGGGTGCGGATACTTTTTTGGAATTTTTGTGGTGCCCTTTTCCGGACCATATATTTTCCCCCTCGTTTGTAAATGGAAATGAATTATCAATCACTCATTTCTTTATTTGTTCATCATAGAATACCGCAAAAGCAATATGATAAATAATTATTGTAAATAATGAAGTACAGTGACAAATTAATCAGGTTTAAAAACAGGAAATCATTGAAATGTGAGTGGCTTTAAATATTAATAAGTGCATAAATTTCTTTTAAAATATGTGAAATTCAATATTATTACAACAGAGAATGACTATTGATAAAACCCAATATCCACGTAAAGTATTCACATGTCAACATCCTTCCACAACACACAAACGGACACATACAACCCAATACGACAATAGCAACACAAATCATACACACACGGGCGCCCACCCTCGTAAAGGTCCGTTCATACCTTACTGCATCTGTTCCTGCTGCACTGCAGCCTCCAAAATCTCCGCGATCACCTGCAGTATTGCAACGCATGCAGTACTGCAACGAAGTTCAAATATTTTAACTGCGATGCCAGCAAGATGCAGTGGGGTGCAGTCGTTGGTGCAGTATGGCGGCGGCCAAATTGCCGCAAGTTTCTGCAACGTACTGCAACCCGTGACCCGAGTTGACCTGGAGTTGACTTCAGTACTCGATTGGAGTGCAGCGAGTTACGACCTTTGCAGTAATTACTGAAAAAAAAAAAAAAAAAAAAAAAAAAAAAAAAAACACAGCACATGCAGTGCAGTGTTAGTTGAACGACGGACCTTAATTCCCGAACGCCCCCCCCCCCCGATTTTCCTTACTGGCTTCTAATCCTATATATTAGTTACCACGCGATCGTTTAGAGTTACTCATTATCTCATTCGGTGCAGCCGCATGTATACTGCCTTCTGTCGATTTCTTTCTTCTTTCTTTGTACCTCTTAAAAATTATAGTGCCAGATTGCTGGTCGGAGTTGAACAAGAATTGACCACAAGAACCCTGACCCAAGACTTCATATAGGGTGTAAACAGTTTGACATCGGGGTCACGTAGGGCAATAAGCGGCCATGTCGCGCGCTTAAACACCCTTTTCCCTACTTCCACAGTTTGCATGTGCTCTCGATGCCATTCGGTCACAGTGCTTGCCCAGATGCCTGGCATTATGGCTTTTGTACACAGATTTTCCATCCAAGGTCATTTAGGGGTCAAAAAGGGGCCGTCTCTCTAACACCTCTAATATTTCAAAGCTATAGGGTTACACAGGTAACGTGATCTTGACCAGACTTCTTCCGAATAACCCCTTGACCCGTGCCACAATGTGTTGACAGATTGGGGTCCAAAGGTCACCACAAGGGTTCAGTAGAGGTCAGTCGCTCTTACCCTCCTTTTTGCTGTTTCTGACACAAATCAATTGCAATATCACTAGCTTGGTCAGAAGAACCGATAACCCAAGGCCCCATATGAGGTGTTTTACAGATGGGGGTAAAGGGTCACGTAGGGGTCTTACAGGTCAAGTCGCTCTTAGCCTCCTTTTTGCTGTTTACGCCACAAATCAAGCTATAATCACTTAGACTGGGTCAGACAAAAAAAAACACTGACTAAGGCCATTAGGGTGTCACAGGATTTGTGGCAACGGTCAACCTGGGTCCATTAAGGCATTCTTTGCAATATTGAAAGACTCACACCAGAGATCAATTGCTATAATCCCCGGACTTGGTCAGAAGAATTGCTGGACCCAAACCCTTATAATGAATGTGTACATAGATTGGGGTTCAAAGTACATGGACGTGCAAGTAAGAGAAGATTTCAGTAGCTTCCCACAATGCATTGCTTCCAATGGAGGTGTTGTACAGGTACTGCTGTGGATCGTTAGTGATGAAACATGGAAAAATTGACCAGTATTGTCACAAAACTTGCATTTTAAAAGTTTGTGTTCATCTCTAGAACGATCACATGATACTGACAAAAACTTTTCAATGGAAGCAATGCATAGGGGAAGCTACTGATATCTTCTCTTAGTGCAAGTAGTCACCGCATGATATTAACTAGTGCTTCTCAAGCAACAATCGAGGTCCTAGTTCTCTTGGTATCAAATTGACGTACCAAGATTCCAATACTGAAGTCCTATGACATCATAAGTTGAAATAAGTATGAAAATAGGGTGGTGGGAAATTGATATTTAGCAATTTTACGGACGCAAAACAAAACGGTTATTTGTGAACTTAAAAGGCCCATACTCAAAATGACCCAAATATCAGTTTATAGCTTTGTAATTATCAGCTAACTATTTTCAATTACTACACGTAATTGGTCAGGCAAATACTAAACAAATAGGATTAAGTAATTGTTTAAGATATCAAATTGGCTAATTTTCTCATTTACAACATTTATTGGTTAAAACTAACTTGTCCACAGCAAAAAAAAAATTATTTATGTTTGCTATAGTTAGCACGTAGGCCTCTAAACATTGTCAATTAGATCAGTGCATGCAATAACCAACCTAGACGGGAAAAAGCCCTTTTTTGTGCTTTAAGTGCCTTAAATTAGGTGATTATTCTTGGAGATTAGATCATGCGATCGATTTCATCCATAATGACCATAAACGCAGTCAGATTGAGGTATTTTAAGACTGCATCATGTACAGATGATGAAGTTACAAGCTTTAAAACTATACCGCGTTATTGGACAATTTGACATAATGTCTTGTTGGGTATGCGATTACGATTCTTCCAAGTGGTAATCTCGCAAACGAGGCTATGAAGAAGTAAGGTGTGCGATTTTTCCATTTAGCTTTCGGGGGTTCAACGGCGTCACCCCAAGCAAAGATGTCTCTTCAAAATACATCATACGTATTCTCCATTACAAATATCCATATTTCCCTTATATGTATATACAGGGTAGATATATATAATATATTTCCAGTAGAATAAGTCAAAACCTAAAAAGTATGCCTAGATTGCCTCAGCCATTTCACTAATTAAAAATACACCCTGGCAACCTAAGTAACGAATGCAAGAACAGGAAACATTAGCCCATTGAAGTGGTTGAAACCTTCTCGCGAAATAGGTAACACTCTGAGCTCAAACAACCGCGTACGCAGATTTTATTCTTCTGCAAAAACACTTTCTCTGCAACAAGATCTCTCAAAATCACTTAAAGAATTCCGATGTTTGAAAATTTTTTTTTTCAGATTTCCGATATATTGCATATTGATTCAAATTCCTGATACCTTCTCCTTCTACATCCCGTTTCTATCATCCCTACAAAGTCCAGGCAAATTGCGTGGTCGAAACCTAAACAAATAAGTTAAGTAAACAAAATGCTACACTATATAAGACAACTCGGAACGACGACGAAAGCAATTATGAGAGGGAGTCCCGCCCTCAAAAGATTAATTTTCCCCCGAACAGTGGCGTAGCCAGGATTTGGAAACAATAATGTAGGCATTTGGAAACGTTTAATGTACTCGCTTCGCTGCTGCCGGCCGACTTATTTCTTTGAGTCGCAAAATGAGACGGTTCCTTGTGTCAGCATTGCTGCGTAAATCATAACAATCACAAACACCAATTCTCCCTGGCTCTCCTCTTTTCTCTTATCTTTCCTCCATTTTCCTTGCCCCCTTTTTCTCCCTGCCTTCAAAATGCTCCCCATTTTTTCCATAGGGGGCCAGAGTCGCCCACTTCGCCCCACCCCGACGTAACCACTGCTTTCCGTGTTGTACTTCAGAAAACACGCCAAAATGCCACCGTTAGTCAGATAGAACGCGTTCCACACGTACTTTAACTAATACCGAGTATTATTAAAGTTACGACCGGACTTAACCCCGCTCTTCTTCGGATGCCATTAAAATCGTCGGACTTAAGCCAAGGTAGGTCCGATAGAGTACCCACGACCCGAGTCCACACGGCAAATCTATATCCAACACTAAAACGATCAATTAGGTCCGGTATTAAGTACTTATGTCCGACCGCATGTGGAGTACGATTACAATGGGGTAACAATAGGCGTGAGGGGAATTAGTGGATTTGTTTTTTTTTTAATGTCATATTCATATTTCAATATTTGATTTTATCTTGTCCATCAACCTTATTTATATACAGGTACTGGGACAAATAGAACATGATAAAATTAAAAATAATTAAGTACAAAATATTACATAGTTTTATCTGTACATAAATAAGTTAACTGGACGAGGACACTGCAAAAACGCGGAGCGTGTAACGCAATGCACTCATTCAGTGGAAAAGAAAAAAAACAAAGAAAAAAAAATTTGGCAAGGTATGGATGCTTGTTAACATAGGCCTGCCATAACAAAGTAATTATGAGGAAATGGTTTAATGGTAGAGCCAGTATATCAAAACATGAAAATAAACTTCAGTGGGTAAATCGATATGCAGGCATCTTAAAGCAATATATAAAGATTACAAGACAAGGGCCCACAACAAAGACAGACAGACAGACAGACAGGACTCGACAAAGGAGGGGGGAGGGATGACAGCAATAATTAAAAGAGAAAAAGGACCAGCGGTACAGAATACATAACAATAAAGATCACAAACAAACTCAATCTAAGGTATGAACGAGAAGAAACCGTTTTGAAATGTTTTAAATGATGAGGTGAGGGGCGATTTTTTAAGTGAATCCTAAGCCGTTCCAAACTGTGCGCCTGGCGGTTAATGGGTATTCTCTGCCTAGTGTTGTTGTGTGGTTAGCGATAATAGGAAGGTCCAGCATAAACGAGTGTTGGATGAAGGATCTGATCATTTCTTTGGAAGACACTGGGTTAAGTAGGCATGAAGTAAGTAAATTGTGATGGAATTTATACATGAGAAAGTACCAAGATGGGAAAGATAAATATCAGAAAGTGTTAACATGTTCATTGAGTGAATAAGGGGTCGGGTGTGCAAACCATAAGGAATTAGTACAAGTGCGAATTGCGCCGGTTTTTGTTTAAAAGGAATCGAGTGGAGAAGTGTATTATGTGTGTTGCCCAGACAATTGCACAATAATTTAGATAAGGGAGAGTATTGTATAGGGTACGAAGAGAATCTAAGGAAGATTAAGGACGGACTTTGCGTGATGATGCCATTATATTAGAAATAATTTGGGAATATGGCAGTGTGTGAGCTGCCAAAGAAAGGTTTTTATCAATAAGTACGCCAAAACTTAGTGGGTTGTACCCTCCCTGATGTTTTTGTATTTGTATTATTAGATTAGTATCTGGTCTTGTCTATGTTTGTTTTTGAAGTATGAAAATTTGTTTTAGCTAGATTTAGAGACAGCTTATGATGTTTGAACCACATTGGAAATAATGAAAGTTCGTTATGAACCGTGGTTTCGAAGTATCCGAGGTCTTCATGTGAAAAAAGAATGTTCGTGTCATCCGCAAATAATTATGATGAGGAAGGCTGGAACAAATGAGGAAGATCAGTGATTGTACAGTAAAAAGAGAAGCGGACTAATATGGAGCCATTGCGGTTACAACACAGATGATGTTAGAGGGCGAGGAGGATTCCATATATGTACAAATTGTTTAATCAGATAAATAATTGATATCCAACGATTTGCAAGACCCCTTATACCCATTAAGTGGCTTAACTTATTACAAGGAGGGAGGGTTTTAATGTATCAAAGAAGCCTTTGCGTAAATCAAGAAAGATACCAATCGAATGAAGTTTGTATCCACAGTCCTTGATACTTTGTTGTAGAGAAGTCATTTATGGCCTACGGGTGGTCCTCTTGGGGCGAAATCCCAAACTGGTGGCACAAAAGAATGTTATGCCTTGGAAATAAATGAGAAATTCTGTTATACATAATCCCTTTGTTTTTTTGCCCAAGACCTTCGAAAGATGTTGCAGTAGAGAACTAGGCCTTATAGTTGTTACATAGTGGGAGAGTCACAGCTTTGAATAGCAGGAATGGACCTTAGGAGCGATTTTAGCTTTGAAGGGACACCAGTTGGATTAAAGAGCGATTGAAAATATGTACAAATTGAATTTTATTTCAGGTAGCACAAGCTTAAGGATAGTGTAGAGCTGATTATCATCAGGACCGTGGTGGCTGGTTTTTAATTTCATTACAAGTTTTTTTTTTTTTTTTTTTAATTTTTTATAAAATAAAAATACTACTTGCTGTGCGAAATAGCCTTAACAGGGTGGTGTGAAAAATTAGGATCGGTGGTGGTATTTTATCGGCAAGAGAAGATCCAATAATTGTGAAGAATTCATTGAAGTGGGAGGCAATAGCAGCAAGGTCAGTTACCTTCTTACAATCTTTGTCAAGGAAAAAAATGGGTAGGTAGTTTTTGCTGTTTGATTCCTTCCAAGAGGTTGTTTAGGGTCCCCACATTTTTTTCATATTATGGTGTGAGATTCAATTCAGAGGAAATGTGTGCCCTTTTTTGAGGACCGGAGAAGTCACGGGTAAGGGGGTAATTTTCTATCTTTAGGGTAAGTGATCCGAAGCCTTCGTGTGGTGTTTACAAAAAGCTTTCTATATAATTTATCTTTAGTTTGTATTGATTTAATTCGGACCCTTTTGTGTCACGGCTTATTTGGGGTTATTATACGTTAGATATCTAGTCTTAACAATGGGCAATGGATATTGAGGAGACTGATGAATTTATCAATAAATTTGTTGTAAGCAGATTCGGGATCGTCATCTGTTTGTACGACATCCCAATTAACTATGGAGAGGGCATTCTTAAGAGCCTTTATGTTATCTGTGGTTGTAATTGCCTGCTTTCGATAAATTGAGGATGGAGATTGTGGTTTGATTTGCAGTTGATACTGGAGGTGAACGAAAATATCGGAAAGTGATTCTGATAAGTCGGTAATGATGACAACACAGATTTGATCACCTGGCAGATATCATTACAGAAAAGTATGTCACGTAATGCATTTTTTCTAGTAGGCCTTCAATGCAAGGGAAGAAATGTTTGAAAAAATCAAGTTGATGTGTGAAGTTGTGACTGGGCCTACGTCACATTTCAAGAGGTCAGATTAAAGTCGCCATGATGCTTGTTAGCATTGCTTTTTCTCATTGATACCGTGATCAATGTTTTTCAAGGTGAGCCATAAAGTCATCAAAAAAACAAAATATTTGGTTTATAAATAATACTATGATGGTTTGTATGGATGAGTTATTTCAAATAAATATCGGTCACAGTCAGTACAGTCTAATTTGAGATCAGTTCTGAGAATATAAGTAATATTGTATTTTAAATAATGAAGCTCCTCCACCTTTCTGGCGGACCGTATATACAATTTTCCGCATTGTAACCTGGAAGGTCAACAAGATTGGAGTCGGAAACTATCATTTAATAAACCAAGATTCAGTAATGCCATAAATATCAAAGCGATGGGTGAGTGCATAGATAATAGGTCAGTAATTGAAATACCATTCTTATAGACTACGGCCATTATGATGAATTAATGATAAACCGGAGATTGGTCAAAAGTGGCAGAAATTAAAACTGGGCATTGTCAAAATAGGAACAATCATAAGAAAGGTTGTGGTCAATATTACATGCAGTATCACTGCCTTGAGGAGTGAGAGTTAACAGGTGCCTTTGTCAAAACGGGATGCGATAAAACGAAGATGGGACACCATTTAAAGAGTCAGACATGCATACAGACGAGACAACGTCGAACACACCAAAAAAACTATTTAATATTTTTGCTATCTATGAAGGGGAAAAATAGCTGAAGGAAAAAGACGCTATTGAGGGGAATAAATAACGATAAAAATATAGGAAAACAAAAACTTTTATAAAAATGTTTTTTTTTAATGTTTGCAATTAAAAAAAAAATAACGATGACTAGAAATATAGGAATGCTATAAAACTAATAATAAATAGATACCGGATGCTTGTGACCAAGAATAGAAAAAATATCAGGCTAATAAAGAAGGAATGATGAGTGCTGTCATAGGATGTAATAAAAATCATAGAAGCGTGAACACATAATGTTGGTAGCGAAAATATAGGCAATGGTGGCAATGGTTCTATAACGTGGATTATGTCAGCAACTCATGCATAACTTACAATAATGAAGATATGCAAGGTGTGAATAAACAATCAATTAAACCCCCCCCGGGATAACGAGATAGGTGTAGTATACCTCAGCCAAGGGTAAAGGCCCAATAGTTAAGGAACTACATTACTAGGCATCTTGAGACGAAACACATGAGATGCCAACAATGGTCTAAATGAAGGCTGATACAGGTACGCCACGAAAAAATATAACAACGCAATTTTATAGCGAAAGTTGAGCGCATTAAATGATGAGGAAATATAGTACTTAAAGGCCCGACTCAGAGATTTCACTGAGGAGGGCGCCCTCATTTCCAAAAAAAATCATGTTTTTTGCATTGTACATAATGCTTGTCCAGATTATACTAATCACTGTGTGAATGTGCTAAGCTTAAATCGAATTCCTTCAATTAGAAAATACAACTGTGTTATAAAATTCCGGATGCCGGAAATTGTGTTATACACAGTAATCCTATGGGCGTTAATACTACACAAAATGTGTACCGCATCAAAACGAAAAATCCGATTCATCTCAAATTTGCGGAATTGCCTGCATTTTAGGTTAACTATCTTTATTCTAGGTGGAACTTATTTTCATAGTACACAAAAAAAATATTTTCGAAATCTCTGAGTCAGACTTTAATAGAAAAAATACCAATCTATAAATTAAACCAGTACAGGTTTTATAAACTTATATGATTATACCCGATGAAAAATAGGATAATTTGATTGAAATACAAGCAATGCTATCTTCCGTAGATAAGAAAGAAAAAATTTCATGTTGAGAAATATACATATTTATAGATTATAAAATCGTGTTCTGAAAAAATATAAGACATGTTGATAAATATGCATATATGAATGACATTACACAAGTGTAATTATTTTCAGTATATGTCAGTATAATATTACAGGGTAAACTTTTGGATAGTAGTAGAGAAAAAAGAAAGATTAAAGGTGTAGATGATGAGCAAGGAGGAAAAACGATGACCACTTAGAATAAGTATGATCAAGTCAACAAATTTTACCATCCATATAACGGAGTACATCCCCAAAGTGTATGTACCAGATACAATTAGTATTTAAATTCAGTAAATATTAGATATGTGCAGTAATGAATTACATGGTAATATTGAAAAGCTAGAAAAGATTAAAAAAGGGAAGATGATGAGCTTGGAAGAACGAAAATACATGGAATGTGATCATGATGGCAATTGTACTATAATATAACAGAGTCAAAAACCACCAAAGTGCACTAAACACATTAGTAAGTCATTAATTTCAGATATGACAGTATTTGCATTACATGGTATCATTGAATAGAGTAGAAAAAGATTAAAGGGGAAGATGATGAGCAAGGAAGAACGAAATACAAACGTCGTGACCATGACGGCAATTTATTATACTTCTACAAAGAAAACCCTCAAAGTGATACAGGACCCCCGGGCTTGTCTTCCGTTGCCCTGCGTGCGACTGAACCCCCCGCTCTTGGGCCCCTTTCCTGCGGTAATCTCCCTTCCCCCTCCTTCTGCTCCCCTCAACCGAACCCACCTTACACCCCCCAACCCCCCCCCCCGCACATCCCTGGACTTTTTACATGTTTCCATGTCGTTCCGTCCTCGCGTGTTCGGACCTTTCCTTAGGTCCTGGTCTCGCCAGCACTGGCCCCATCCCGTACGTCATACCCTCGTACTTGTCTCTCCCGGACTCCCTCTACCCGCAGACTCATTCCAGCCCTCGTTGCACTTCGATCTGGGCGGGTTGTCTCGACCTTCAGCTTCAAGTCATCCATTGATAGCGGGGCGAGCACACCCCCCACTCCATCTAACTCCTCCTAGCGTCTGTCAAGTGGTGCAACAGCACTGGTATGTTCACATCTCCCCCCACCCCGTTGCTCATCTACCACCTCATCCCCCCACTCATACACCTTCTTTTCCGTGGGTGATCATTGCAGGCGATGTTGTGATCATTTCTCCACCCCCCCTGTCTTGTTTGTACTAGCAGATAAATCCCCCCGCTGTCCGCCTGAGTTTTGCTGGCCCATCCATCACCCTTCCAATTTGCCCCTCTAACCTTCCATCCGCCTTCCTCTCCCATGTGCACTTCCCCTCCTACCGACCCCCACCCCCCTCCCAGCCCTCTCCCCGGGAACAGGGGGGTTGTCGTCGGGGCGGAAATAGTTACCACACGGCGAGTGCTGGGGGGAGCAGATTCTATCTACATCTATAGTGAGAAGGGGAGCGGGGGAGAGCGGAATTGGGGGCGACAGCGGGGGGAGGGCGGAGGTGAGCGGGGTGAGAAGGGGATGGTGGGGGTAAGAGAAGGACGGCAGTGGTTCGAGTCGGGAGGGTGAGGTTAATGAGGGGCGGGGGGGAGTCCCCCAAGACTCCCGACCCTATTATTTGCCGGGGACGTCACGCGTAGATAGCGCCCGTTTTCAACTGATACCGTTCACCGGATTCACCCCACATTTTTCATCTTCTTCTACTATCCTCTGCGGGCCTACCCTCGGATCCCCAGCCGACGATTGCCCTAATGACGGGGGAGGGGATGGGGGGCTTGGAGAGGGATCAATCGGTAAGGGGGGGGCGGGGTGAGAGGGAGGGGAGGAGGGATGGATTAATGCGACCCGTGTCTCTCCTTTGTGATGTAGATTGTACTTTTCCTGGGTGAGTGTTAGGTAATGTTGTTTTGTTCCTCTTAATGTCTTGTCTTGGTGATATAGCTATTGTTTCCCTTTCTTCTACGTTACACATGACATCATTTAATTCGGTTATGACAATAGTGATAATCGGTGTATAAACCATGGTAATCCTTGGATAGCTAGAAGAAGGATTAGCAGGTGTAGATGAGGAAGAAAGGACGAACGAAAACACATAGCAGTGACATGATAAAAAGCAAATTGTAGTATACTAATTTATACGGAGTAAATCCTCAAAGTATACATATCTAAAATTTTTGGTCATTAATTCAGAGTTGACAGTAATGCTATACCTGGTTAAAAATTGGGATAGCTAGGAGAAAAGATAAAAGCGGTAGAACGATGAGCAAGGAAGAACGGAATACATAGCATATGAAACATGACAGAAAGAAAAAACCATATATAAAGACAGTCAAAAATCTACAGGTTGCTACGTACACATGTGTAATCACATTTAATTCAAATATGAAAATTACGAAATTCATGGTAAATTGGATAGCTAGAAAAAAAAGATGATAGGTGAAGAGGATGAGCACAGGAAGAACGGGAAAAACATTAGAGTGTGGACCATGACCGCAATGACTTGTCTTATTTAGAGTCAAAACCTCAAGTGCTACTTACACTAGGAAAATACATTTTAATTCAGTTAGACCAAATAGTATATTTTTTGGTAATCATGGATAGCAAAGAGAAAGAGAAAAGATTGTAAGGAGATGATGAGCAAGGAAGGACAAACGAATAGCATGAGATTGACAAACATTTTACTTATCCCTTTACAAAGTAAAGCTTTATTAGCTAACACACAAAAATACAATGTGACTGCATACACAAATGTAATATGTATCAGAATAATACCAAGAATTTATTACACTGGGTAACAAACAATGATAAATTTCAATATGTCGGACTTAGTTAATACCGGTAATAAGGTCGTGTGGACAGGAATGTAGAGTGTATGAATGACCAAAACTCTAAACTACTTAAATAATTATGGACCAAGTTGTCAAATATTATTTCTGGAACAAGTGAATAAAGTGTAAACGTGTTATAGATTCTAGTATTCATTAGTGGACGTAAATGACTTTGGTGAGTAATACTTTTATTCGTATCATTTCTTATGTTGATCTTCAGGTTTGTTCAAGTTTGGTGTTGGGAATTATTCAATGCATTTGCTTTGTAATATTATATATAAAAAAAATAAAAAAAATAAAAAATTTTTTAATTAGGGCCTTAATCTTATCCGGTATCGTGACATCGAAATTCTATACACTGATTGGGTAAAGTATACAAACGCTATCATAACGATAGAATCGTCGACACGCCCCCAAAAACTGGTTAGGAACTGACAGAACTAAAAATTAAAAAAAATCCCTAAGTCCCACTGAGAATATATTAAATGTTGGTTTTGAAGAGAGCACGGGTTGGAACAAGGTTATATCAGTCGAGGGAATTTCCAAATATGGAAAACAAGTGCAGCGCAACTATGGACCATCATATGCCACCTGAAAAGAATCGAAACTTTCGCAGGGAGACACAATCAACTATGCGCTCTAGTAAAATCTCATGCCATTGCACAGTTTCAGTGGCTTCCATTCCCAGGTATTTAGAACATACACCACCGGGTTTTTGGGTATGAAGTATGATACCCAGAACCACAAGGTCAGGTTCATGTCAATGCATGTAAAAGTACAACCACTGAACGTGTCCGGTGTGGAGTGAGCATATTGTATCATAGTGAATAGAGACATTGGTGTATGATACAAAGGGATTATTTATAGTTTGATTAAGACCAAGTAAATTAACTTATCCCGTCGTCGGGAAAAAAATCCCGAGCGGTGAATGAAAAATATTGTAGGGGAAGTTGCTCAAAGAGGACATATGTTAGTCTACGGTTCATGTTTTTTTCGTTTAAACATTTATTTGTGTATTTTATTTCGGCGTGATGTGTTGTTCTTGGGAAAGATACACGGCCTCCCATAATTTTAATCCTCCCGATGATATGAACCAAATAAACTTAAGCCACCTTTGAAGATGTCGGATGAAATAGATTTTTTCACTTACTTCCGCTTTAGAAGGAACAGATGAAAACTACATGATTTCAACGGTGCTTGGGCTATTTAAAACCTGGCCCAACTTGCATACACGTACCACTTATACTTGCGGTGTTTGATGGTAGACGCGATAATGTATATTGCCTTCTAGTAATCATTAAAGCGCACCGAAACCTGGCCGCCATTATGAATTAAAAAAAGTTAGCAACCGTTTAATATGCCAATTAAACCGGGTTTTTTAAGGGAAGTTAACGAGTAGGATATTGGCTCACACATCATGTGGCCAAATTCGTAACACAATAATGAACATGAAATACATCCGTAGGAGAAATAAAGGGAGGCCCATCACACCCCAGAAACCTCAAAGATCTATCAGCCTACGTTTCTTACATATCTTTGATTTGTGGCATATATAAATCATATAATTCTGAGCAACCAATCAAAACATACGCACCTGAATATGTTTTTATGCGCCTTTGTGTTTCTTACCGCGTGTCCCGGTTCATGTCCTTGATTGGCTAATTATGAACAACCACTCAAATTGACCGGTAACCTCTCACATAACATGCACAAGCAGATGCACCTTGAAAAATGACCCAAGAAGAGTCTATGGAAGCTCCAGTGTATCACTTTCAATTATCTCCATATATGGTCCCTTATATCGAGAATAAGGGGGGGGGGCCCCTATCTCGAGATAACGCTCTGTTAACTGGAGATAACAAGCTGAACCCTAAGTATGGTCCTTATCTTGGGTTACTAGGTTATCTCGAGATAACGCTTCCTAATCGAAGTGGAGATAATAAACCTTGTCCCGAAATAAAGTTGAGGCGCGTTATTTGGGCTGCACCTTTTTTATCGAAGTTTAAGGCTTCTTATCTTTAGATAAATGGCCCAATCTTGGGAAATACGCTTTACTCCATTGGGGTTCAGCTTGGTTATCTGGGAATGAGGCTTCCTTATCTGGAAATAAAGGCTTATCCAGATATAACTTTGTTACTCCAGACAGACTGTTATTATTTGTGGGTTCAGCTTGTTATGCTTGTACATAAGCCAGTGTTCGTATTCTTACGACCCTGTCTGACTTTTTGGCTAGTAGAGTACAGCCACTTCCGGTGCGGCGATCCCTGTACAAATTGACTTCATCCCCTTTCATGGTTAGATTTGTCTGCAAATTCAATATCACAGCCCTGCTATTCGTTGTGATGGTGAAAAACACTTGCAAGCTTGTGTCGATTCTGGAAATGCCGGTATGGTTTACAACTGCTAATTAAACTGTTCAATTTCGAGTATTCACTTTATATTTTATCGTCTGCTTTGACCTTGCCCAATCTGCCAATGCACTTTCCGATACTCATCAAAGTTCATTTCCACTTGATCATACCCGACTGCGCATGCGCTGTCTCAACTCGAAAAGGGCTTATAATGCGGTATCTCCAGAACACAGAGTGTTATTTTGGAGATCACTCTGCTCCCTTATCTCGTGATAAGCACGAAGAATACTTATCATTGAAAACTAGTGGCGAAACAAATGATGCCTTTATCCACAGTAGCAACACAGTATGCAATAGCCAGATGATCATGGGCTCTACATGTAAATGACACCGTGACTCAGACTCTCCACTTCTTACGGTCATCGAGTCATTTTCCGAAAGCACTTTCACCTGCCCCACACAGAGTCTTCCTGGTAGCTACAAATGCTAGAAAGTGCACCGTCTATACTTCTATCAAGGTCGGCAAAGTGTCGAGATCCCTAACACCAAAGACCTTTCCCTCTTACTACCCACCTCACTTACAAATGCTCTTGGCCGCGTGTTTAGCTCATCACATGCAAAGTATGCAACAAACATAATGTTGTATAAAACTACAAAATCTCTCTACACCTGTTTTTCAAGAACACGAACATTTAGCATAATAGCTTTAAAAGGTGGCAAAAGTCTCTCAATGTCACTCACTTTAAAATTTAGGTGACCGAACTGATCATTCCGTAGAAGATTAGCCCTTGTGCCACAAAAGATCCTTCAACGTGTTTCGTAATCTTTTCGATTGTTCAAACTCAGGACGCTCTTCGTCCGATGGTATCAGACTATCAATTCAGCGAATGTCCAGTTTTCCATATTCTCCTTGGGCTTCCGAAATTTGTAACTTTCTTTATGCGAACCTTCGGCCATATCCCACCAACATTGTTCTTGCATATAGATGTACTGTCAATTTTATTATTTTCTCTATTTTTCGGTTGTTTTCATCCAGGTCCGAAAATGCAATGTCCACAAATTAGCAATAATCTTGTAAATAAAACTGCCACGGCGATTACATAATGCCTATTTCTTTCGTCTACAATCAATGTGTGTAAAGTTGAGTGCAAAAAGATCTGAACTACATTTTCCAAAATTTATCATAATGTGGTAACACAAAAAATGGAAATGCACTTTGGCACATAAATATCTGGGATATTCTTTTATTACACACTTTCTTAAAACCATTACCTTACAAAAATAAACCAAATCAAAGCATTTTTTTCCTGCAAACTCTTGTGCAACGTCAAATATGGGCGCTACTACTAAAAATTATAACGGTATCGAAAACTTCTCTGGGCCATAGCTAGAGTGATACTCTGTCACAACGCACAATTATCGTTGTGTTTTTTTTTTTGTTTGTAAATGAATGGGAACCATTTGCCACAACTTCACCTCTATGTCATTACCGGGCACCTGAACCATTTGACATTAATACTGAAAGCCGTTGCCTAATTCGTTTAGCTGCACACAAACCTATTTACCGCCACATTAATAAGTTAACGTGTAATTAACATTTGAAATTGTTTACATGACCTATGTTTTGTAAAAGTGAGATCGCTTACCAATTAGTTGTATCTAAGCCTGCATAGAAATTGTTTGCATGCCTTGGACGCGGAACCCTGAACCTCAGTCATGTCAAGAACCTTTCAAAACGTAAAGAGAGAAAGGAGAGAGAGAGAAAAAAAATACTGATATCTGTAATTTACATTAAAAATTACTACTTGAAACTGTTAAGGCATAAACCCCCATACATGCATTCGGGATGTGTCCCAGGTACTTGTAACCAGCCTCAAGTCCGCGAAAACAACGGTTAAAATCATAATATCAAAAGTCGAAAATTTAACTTTTCTCTGTGACTTTCATTTATATCGTGCGCAGCCGAACTGTATATTTTTAAGATGGCGGTAATCGTTCCGTAGAAACAATTAGGGCACGGTAATGATCTGAAATGCCACTTTTGTCGTATTTTTTTTGGGGGGTCTAGGTGTTTATATATTCTTCTACTTTTCTGTCAGATGTAACTTTAGTGAAACTCTTGTACTTTGCATTGTGGTTTAACACGGTCCGCAACACGAACGAGCAACAGATTTTTTTTGTAACGTGAACTCTGTTACAAGTTTCCTGGATGGAAATGGGCACCTCAGAATGCATTATGGGGGATGGGGCAATCGTCTTTGCCATTTCCTGCTGCTTGATGGGTAAAATCGGTGCTTTGCTAGAGGAAAACTGCCTCGCTTTCGTGAATTAAAAAAGAGAGCGCGATGCATTGCTGCTTGCCAAGCAACGTCACTGCGTTCAATCCCCCAGTTTTACCCTGTATCGAGGAAAGGACCAATTACGAATTCATAGGGCTATACAGATATAGGTTAGGCGGTAAAAAATGAAAAGAAAGAATAGGTGAATGTGGCAGCTTTATGTTCCTGAAGACTGAAATGCAAAGCAAAAAGGCCGAAAATTCTCCCAACACATAACCCGAATTTTGGTTCGGGGTTAAAAATCATTCCGGCTGAATGGGCGGTTTATAGCAGTTGACGTATTTGCATAGAAACAGTGCACCGAAAATACCCCGAGAAGAGCGTGGTTGAGTGTGGATGCCGCTGCGCCAATATACCATGTGCACGATCCCCGAAATTGCATCTCGTATTGTGCCATTTCCCTTTTACCATCCGGGAACTTGTACTAGAGTTCGGATGTTTACAAAAAAATTGTTTGTTCGTTCGCCGTCGCCGAACAGTGGCCTAAATTACAATACAATTAACCTTTCACTGAATTTTTAGGATCGTGTACTGAAACTGTGAAGAATATCTAAAGGAACAAAAACATCGAGGCACTGGTGTTGAAATTCACGACAAAAAGTGGTATTTTCGAGCGTAACTGTGCCCTACTGGTCACCTGCCGGACGATTACACAACTATAGTGCACGTCACAGAAGGGTAAGTTTTCTGGTAATCTCATTACGCTCTTAACTGTATGTTTAGTTTAGGCCGACTTGACAGGCTGGTACAAGTTCCGCGGATGGAAATGGGCACAATCAGTACAAGATGCATTATGGATCGCCTGCGGACGAAATTCATTTTCTGGTCATACATTAGGCAGTATATGGTAAGTAAATCGGGTATAGTTCAATTGCAGGTGTTTTATTTATGATAGGAGTTTTTTTTCAATGAAACAAGTTGACTGGGTTGCAATGGGAGATAAATTCAAAAGACGCAAATAATAAGCATCAGCGCTGTGATCTTGATGAAATGGCGCTTATAAAAGCCAGTGTATTATTATTGTGTAACTTAAATTGAACCACATTTGACCTACTAACTAATCTTGCATTCATGCATCGGTCCAATACTAACTACAAAGGTGTCAAACTAGATGTAGTCGGGCATGACCAACGCCTAAATAAGCCCAATGATATTTTGCTTCCTGCTCTATATTGTCTCCCTTTTTGGAGACGTGAGTTGCCGACGCACGTTTCCACTGATCACTTCATGGTCCGCCACAAGAGAATATTTTCTACAAAAACGGAAGTACTTCGGCTGAACCCTAATTGGCTGAACAAGGAAGGTCCAAAGACTCCCTTTTGGTATACGGTTTCCACGGGTGATTTTAACGTTTTGTTTCAATTTTAGAATTCAGCCTGGTAACGTAAAAAGTGTCGTTTAATTTTAGTGAAAACAGCATCAAAATCGGTCAAATGTTTGGTAAATGAGTTTCAGAAGACTTAGTATAAATTTCTATTTTAAAAATATTTTTTGTTTGGGTGTTTTTTAGGTTTGGGTTTTTTTTGTCAATATTTAAATTTCCTGTATTTTCCTGTACTTACACAAGGATGTTGTTGATCAGAAAACTGTTTGAACACTTGATTTTCGCGTATCCATCGGTACTTTTTTCAACATGCGAGACGATGAATTTCAAAAGATCGTAACGTTTTGCCTCTCTATCTATTAGAACCCTTGGCTATACTACTGAGCGCGAATTTTAAAAGCACAAGTCTTACAGGTGCCTACCAAACCCGGGGGGCAGTGATTTTGTGTTTTCTTGCCCGGAGCTTTGCGTTGCAAAGAATTAGGTATTATCCGCTCGATTGATATTTGGTCCGGTTTTTATGAATAGGCGGCAACTCACGTTTTTTATAAGTTGTAGGCGGCTCCTCCTTCTGTTCTCACCTTCCGGGCATACTGACCGTGATATTATTGACAACATGGCCGCCCTCCGAAGCTCGCTTGAATTAAAAATAATCATGATTTCAAACGGGAATCGAACCAGGAGCTCCTGCGTTACATGTCCATGCTCTCTAACCGTCTAAGCTATAACATCTGTTGTCTAAGCTATTGAGCAATCGTGTTCATCTATAGGTCTAAGGTTCAGATTCCTCATTCTTCTCTAGCTCAGCATGACGGACAAAAATATTAATTCTTACGATTAATATGATGAAGAAACTACTAATTAGTCCAGTAACTGGAGTGAGCAGTCCAACTTAATCATTTCCTCGAAATGGCCCCGGAGATGGCCGAGAAATGTAAAAATTTTGATCTCGACAGTATAGTGAGCAGTGGAATATAGGCCTGATTAATATGCTGACAGATCACTATGGCATACATGACGCTATTAATCTAGCAATGACTACATATCAGGCCTCTGATGTGACAATTTGCCGATTCCCGTAATCAATTTTCACAGTACATTCACCCCCGTTTTGGAGGCTTCCGCGGTGGGAATAGCTTTTCCACTGAGCCGGTGATCGATCGACCCTTGCGATCAATCGCCGTTTTGTTGAAGACTAGTGCAGTCGTTTTTCTTTCTGGCTACTAGATGCGCATGCGCATAGCGCCTTAGTTACGATGAAAAAGTTTTCCAAAGGAAGTATTTAAGGACCAATTTCCGAGGCAACAACAAACACATTTAAAGTTATCTGTGATCAAAGGTTCAATGGACCTTTAAATCCAATGCAAACGAATTTTCAGGTCAGGGTCAGATTAGGAAGCCTGACCATTGTACATATAGCATCATTCGTCGAATTATGTGTCATATGAAAAGAGAATATATTTTCATCATATGAAATCAAATTCAAGGGGATTATGCAAAACAGTTTTCAAAATTTTGGGCAAAAGGGGCATTTTT
The DNA here is from genome assembly GCA_023653785.1 of Ophioderma brevispina. Classification (NCBI taxonomy): domain Eukaryota; kingdom Metazoa; phylum Echinodermata; class Ophiuroidea; order Amphilepidida; family Ophiodermatidae; genus Ophioderma; species Ophioderma brevispina. The sequence continues at coordinate 8,475 of JAMKCH010006468.1, read as the reverse complement.
GTTTTTGCTCATTTGGGCAAATTGAATTTTGAAGATTACGTTAATCATCAATACTATGCGCTTTGGGAATTCAATGGTATTTCCCAAAAATTATGTTCCCAAATATTGTGCATAATTATATAATGGAAATTTCACAGAAATACAACAGACAAATTGTTGAAGTATTCTGTGTCAAAGGTGACCTTATCATCTATCTAATCTATCTAGCTATGCACCATGTCCCATAGACGTTGGCTACCTCTAACAAATTGACCATATATTCCTATCTTGCGCTTCCAAATATGCCTTGTGGAAGTTGGTGCCCAAAATGATGTCATCTTCCCATCTCTTCCTTGGTTTCCCTGTCTGTTTGTGCCTGCGACAGTTTCCATAAAAAATGCCGTTTTGGGTAGGCGGATTGTGTTGTCATTCTGCACAAGTGCCAAACCATGTCAGCTGCGAGGGCAGTGGTGCGAGCTAGGATCCTTTTGGTTGAAAGGGGCAGGAGGGGAGATTCTTGACAGAACTTCTTCATTCCGGATCTTATCCTCCAGGATATTAAGATTTTTCGTAGATCGCATCTCATATGCTTCCAACTTCTTCATGTCATTCTTTTTGGATGGTCCAGGTTTCAGAGCCATACAGAAGCACGGGGTTGTGACTAGTGAATTAACAAGTCGTAATTTGGTGGAGTGTGAGATGTCTTTATCACTACAGACTCTCTGTAATTTCCTAGTGCGTTGATTGCAAATATAATCTGCTTTTGATTTCGCTGGTGGGGTCATTTGATGGTGTTAGCGTTACCCCCAAATACTTGAATCTGTTAACCGGCTCAAGTGGTGTACCATCAAGGTGAATCTTTACTGGGAAAGCGGTCATACGGAGAATACCATTTAGCTTTGTTTGAGGTATACTGATCTCCATCCCATATTTCTTGATAGCATGATGCACTTGAACTCAATTAAGGTTTGCAGATCGTCCTCTGATCGTTCAGCGATGAAAGCTATATCGTCAGCAAAAGGAGAGAGGTCTTTAATTGTAGCCATCCACGTTTATGCCCATGTTTTTACAGTTATCAAAGTCTTCTGCTAAGATGTATTCGATAAATAGGTTGAAGAGGTCTAGTGATAGAAGACATCCCTGCCGCACAACAATAGTGTTTTCAAATCACTCTGTAAGATTGTTGTTAAGTCTGGTGCAGCTTTTAGCCTTTTGGGGTATAGAGATCTTGATGATGTTTGATCAGTTTTTGAGGCACACCATAATGAAGCATCATTTTTCTGAAGTAAAGAGGCAAATCGTGCCATACTCGATCGAACGCCTTCTTGTAATCAATGAAGCACAGCAAAAACCTTCCCATCTTTCTTCTCTAGGCGATGTTGGATTAGGAGCTTCAGGGCGGAAGACTTGTTCAATTGTTGGAGGGCAGGTCTGAACCCTTGCTTGTTCTTTGCCTTAGAATGGCTTCTACATAGGCTTTCATCCTGTCCTTATAATTTTCCAGAAGAATTTTGCCTGGGAATGTTAATCAGGCTGATGGTCCTGTAGTTCTCACACTTGGTGATATCTCCCTTCTTGGGCATGGTAAGAATGATAGATTTTGGCCCTTCTTCTGGAATGCGTTCATTTATCCAGGTATCATTGCAGATAGTGTGTGCAATTGTGCAATTGATGCACTCACCACCATGCTTGAGCAGTTCTCCTGGGATCTTATCAGAAGCTGGGGCTTTTCCTGACTTCAGCTTTTCCTGACAGTGCTTCAACTTCCAGAACGGAGAAGAAAGGGAATGGATGGCTCACTATCAGAGTAGAACAGCTAGTCTCTGTATGTGATGGATGAAGACAGGATGGGTCAATTGTAGGCTGATGGTTGTAGAGGGCCTTACCATATTCAAAACCAGTTTTGTTCTATTTCAGATGGATTGGAAAGAATCTCCCCATTCGCTGCGGTTAGAGTTGGATGTAGGTCTTCTATCTTCTACGCCCTTAGTTATGATCTTGATGATGTTGAAGACCTCTTTGCTCGTGTTCTGTTGCCATGTCTTCCCAAGATTTACATTGTCATTGTACCATTTTTCTTTTAGCTGGAGGCCTTTTTTAATCATCTGGGCAAGTTGGTTGTATCTTGACGACTGTTAGATCTTGAATGGCCTTCTTCCTTGCTTTCTCTTTCATCTGTCATTGCAAGAGTTGCATCGGAGATCCAAGGCTCTTCTTTACCCGATGAATTCCAAGAACTTCATCTGCTGTCTCTTTGATGAATGTTGGGGTTTTTCAAGCAAAGAGTCTGCATTGGATTCATCTATGTCTACTTCATCATCAAGCAACCGAAACCTGTTTTGCAGCTTCCTGAAATTCATTTTCTACACTAGGTCATCAATCTTGGTAAGGTTCCACTTCTTTCTCTTTGCTGGCCCGTTCTTCTCAACTTTGAATTTCACCCTCAGCTTGGCAATAACAAGGGAGTTGTCTGATCCAACATCCAACCTTTGAAATGATCTAAGAAAATCGCCTTTTTCAGGTGAGGGTTCAGATTAGGAAGCCTACCATTTACATAGATGCAACATTCTTGTCGATTTAGTGTCATATTAAATAGAATGGCATTTTTTATCAGTGAAATCAATTTCGAGGGAGTTATGCATAATGGTTTCTAAATTTTGGGTAAAAAAGGGCATTAATGGTATTTTCAAGAAATTGCCCCCACATTTTTTTCTCATTTTTGGACAAAATTTGGAATTTTTAAGATAAAAAAGTCACAGTATGATACATGCTTTTAGGATTTTTTTTTCTTCAAAAATTGCCCCACATAGAGTGCATACAGCATACCGCAACCTCTTCGTTTAATGAATGCACAAGGCAACTTTACGTGGAAGCTCTTTCATACGAGATTGATCAGTGATGCCTGGCGTCTGCTACACAGCCTCAACTTTGGCCCCAAGTTTCTAAATCACCATAGACATTTATCGCTGTAAATCAAGCGAGCACTCAATTTTCCACTGCAATTTTTGAATTTTCCGCGCAAAGTGATGTTCATAGTTTTTGCTATTTCCTGACTGTATTACTAACTTTAAATAGTTATAAATGTTGTCTAAAATGAGATACGGTTTCCAAGTCCGTTGGTAGTATAAGGCCAATTCTGATAAAAAATAGTGAAAGGAAATATAAACAAGTGTGTCGCTCCGACATATATCTTGGAAATCACGCATCGCAACCACGCTTATTGTTAACAAAAATTGAACTCCATTGTCCTGGGCTTGCATGGTGCATAACTCCTATTCACACCACAGCGTTATTTCAGCCAAGAGGCGCCCCATACTAGTCATATCGACCCGGACCTGTTAACATCACTTCCCATTTTCTCGGCATTCATTACCGTTTACAATATATATTGTATCGTCCGTTTTAGTAGGACTTGATTACTAAATGCAGTTCCTGCATGTATTCCCCCAAGTTCCCAATGTTAATTGTTAATATTTTTGAATAAAATAATCTCATATTTTGGAAATTTCCTTTGGCTCGTAACAACACGTATGCCTTGCTAGTTTCTGTTTTAAAGTTTTTTTGAAAGAGTAATCTTCACTATATTTTTACTCGACATAAGCTCCTATGTGGATCAATTTGAAATTTATTTTTTCTTGATTTGAAAGGATGATCAACAAGAATGGTTCTTTAACTAACTGCCTGTACATTTTTGTACAAGTGTTGAAATCCAACAGATCCTAGTGATTTTTAGATCACTAGTGCAAATAATATTCAAATCCACGTTGACTGTGGCATACGGGGAACGTAAAAAAAGGCCTATCTAACCTCTCTTCTGGTATGGGCGTCCTGCCTGCATATATCACATAAATTTAATAGTATAGGTGGGTGTGAAAGGCCTAGCCCATTTTTTAAAGTTACTTTGTGACGCTTTAAATCCAAGAAAACCGCGCTTTTCAAGGTCGAGATCATATTTTCAGGCCTATGTATGAGTGTTATTCTTGTTGAATTATATATCATTTTTTTTAAAATATCCATCATTGCATATCAATTTGAGGAGTTATTTCGAATTGCTTTGGATTTGAGTTTAAAAATGGCATTTTTGCCATTTGGGGTAAACTTTGAGGAAAACCTAGTTTGACCAACCAGTTTGGTAATACCATTGGTTCTTCAAGTGTGGTATCATATGAAATTGGAATAGCAATAGCTATCAGGTGATAACAATTTTGAGAGGTTTATTGGGTCGATGCGAATACTTGTACATGAGACATTTCCGGTCATATTCCTTGGGTGAGTACAAACCATAACAGCCGACATTTTTGGCGAAATCTTTGCTGTTTACATAATACGAAAAGGTGTTGGTCAGGACACATTTAAGATATTAAAAATGAAGAAACATCAATTAGGTAGTTTAATCAAATTAGCTTTGAGTCATATGTGGCCACTTACATTGAATCAAGCCGCACATTTTGCCGGCGCGTAACAGCATTGTAAGTCGGGTGGGGTCATCAGCATCGTCCCCATTGGATTTCTCTTCCCTTTCTTTCCCTTTTATTTCTTGTCCCCATTTTCCTTCTCTGTCATCCCACTTCAGTCTTCGGGCAGTTTCCCCCTGTTCCCTACTGTTCATTATTCTTAAATTGTCATTGGGAAAATACTTTTAAACTAACCAGAAATTTTGGAATTACAAAATACCCAATCTCTTTTAAGCACTACATATGATCATTTAGGTTACTTTGAGTAACTTTTAGATCTATATATTTATGTAAAAAGTAGCATTTGAGGCATTTTTCAAGAATGACTCAAATTATTCTTGATGATCTTCTTCTAACTGATATCTTTCCTTGAAACAACTTATAAGGGACCTCCAGTCCCCTACTCTTCAGGATCATTTTGAGAATATCCAGCCTGTCTTTAAAAAAAAAGCCGTTTAGAACCTTTTTCAACAAGGAATCACCTGCTATGACTTGCTATTGCTACTGAAAGCCTTTTTTGAAAATTTGGTAAACAACCCATCATGTCTTTGGCCAAAAGAAGGCAATGTTTCAAAAGACTCCTTAATTACCCCCCCTTAACCCCCCCCCCCCCCCCACCCCCCCCCCCCCCTTATCCATACATGTCCCATATCATCAACGACATTGGTTAATACCCATTTTTGTGGGAGTTTTAAAAAATTTTAATTATCTTAAATGACCCCCGATGAGTTTTGAAACCTCTTACTTCTCTTTGCAAGACTCGTACCACTTATGTTGCTTTGATGCCAGCCAGTGCAATACTCTTGTAAGTACGCGCACATGTATAAAGGTATTTATTTTGGAATATTAACTTTTAATATTAAAATATTGGAATATTCAAGTTTAAAATAATCAAATCTTCCTATGAGTCATTGAGGTCATTGTTTGCTTAGATGAGTCTTGCAGAGTGGGTTTTGAGGTGTTCAGAACCAGGGCAATGTAGGAATCTGAGGTAATCATTGAAACAATGGAATTGCAGCTTTAAAGCGCCACTGGCACTGGAAAATGGCAACATTAATCACAAAATATGAATTTCTTCGTTTTCTTGCATAATTGCAAATGAATAGTCCTAGTCCCATTGGAACATCAAAACAAACACCAAACATTAATAATGGTTAAAACATCCAGGTAATTTTAGGCTAACTTTTAAAGTTTGCCGTAACTATCACACTGTGACCATTACATGAATGATCATGACTCGACTCAATTTGTTGGTATTGATTTATATTAAGCGGCCACTGGCAAACAATTTTCACAAAATATGAAATTTCTTCTCTCAAATTGCTCTCAATGATAGTCTAGGCCATTGGAAGAACAGAGATATATTTTACACATAAAAATAACATACCCCAAAACAGCTAGGGACATTGATATGAGGATAAAGACATCCAGGTAATTTACTGTGGCCAACTTTTAAGGTGCGTGTTCCGATCGTCTTAGGTAGTGACGCCCCTGATTTACCCGGAAGTAGTATCGATTTTGATATCAGATGAAAAAAGACCGTATTTTCTCATTGTCGTCTGAATTTGAGCCCTCAAATCCATTTCATTCCCACGATATAAACAAAACCCGCGTTTTTAAGTGGTAAACCATAATTATTAGCAAGTATTGAAAAGGGCTGTTGCAACACATGCATTAATTGCTCCTACCATCAAAACCGCACGTTTGTTTCCCACGGTACTTGATGGGGTGCAGTGCAAGTGCCAGCTCTCATATCAACAGAGAACACAATACACACATCATCGGAACAAGCAGCCTTTAATTTTTCATAACTTTTTAAATCAACAAAGGTGTATATTACCTGAATATTTTTGACTCGTACTCACTGATATTAAAACCACAAAGTTATAGACCTATCAAACAGTGTGCAATAGCGTGGGAAACATGCATACGGCGTTCATGTTCTTGTGTTAAACGCCATTTTCGTCATCTGCGTAATTTAATGTCGCGGCGACGTTAAATTATAAAATCGTTTTCTGTTTACCCATAAGGAAGCCGATTTGGTCTTATCATTTCGGGTGAGGGAATTTTGTATATAAAAGCCTTACAACCATGCACAAATATCGATTTTGAAAATCTTAAGAGCGCACTATTTTTCAAATGGTGCCATTAGTCTATTTAAAACCACAAAGTCACAGACCGGTCAACACGGTAGATGCCGTGGGAATCAACTCCGGCGAGTCTTTCCTGTGTTCACACACCCCTTTCCGTCATCTGCTGAAGAAAAATGACTCCGGGGTCGTTCTAATTATAATTTTTTTTCTGTTTTCCCCACAAGGGGCCGATTTGGGCTTATCATTTCCGGTGAGGTCAATGTATAAAAGCTTTACACCAGTGCAAAAATTCAACTTTGAAAATATTTAGGGCACGCTATGTTTAATTCGTCCCGACGGCGGTCCGGTAAGTATTTCCCACGTGTAGTCTGTGTCAGCAGACTGCGAAAGATATTATAACTAAATTAGTACTGCGCGAGAGATTAACGTTTATCATCAGTCCTCGAAGGCGATGTATGTAAATGGAACTAAATCTCAAATATCTCCGTAAACAAGGGGTTCTGTGGAGATTTTGCATCAGAGGGTCCGGTTACTATGTTTTGTGTTGAATCTGTATCGTAATTGGGTACCTGAACCTACAGAACCTAGCGAGAAAATTGAAGGTGGGGTGGTCTGTTTTCGTCGGGACTTCGGTGGCTCGCAGACACGTATAATTGAACACGCATCGCTACGGGCCGCATCCCTTTTTGCCCACAATGCCTTTCGGTATTATTATTCCAGTCTTGAGAATTTCAACGGGTTTCATTTGCGCAACTTTTTTTCAATTTTAGAAACAGGACTTACGTACTTACGGACCGCCGTAAAGTCGTCCGCTAGGAAATACCTTATGGCAGCATGATTCGTGTGTGTGTATGTGTGTCTGTCTGTCAGTCTGTGGGTGTGTGTCAAACGTTTGGAATAAATACACTTTTGGTTAAAATGTTGTCTAGCTTTTTAGTGCAGTGATGGATCAAGTTCATACCTGGTATGCATATACATTGAGACAAGGGGTCTTAGGTGGTGTCACAGATGAGAAGGTCAAAGTCATTCAGGGGTCACTTAGGGTCATATCTTGTGCATGTGGTATACACTTTTGGTTAAAATGTCTAGCATTTTAGTCCAGTGATGGATCAAGTTCATACTTGGCATGCTTATACATGGAGGGCAAGGGGTCTTATGTGGGTCATAGATAAGGAGGTCAAAGGTCATTCAGGGGTCACTTAGGGTCATATCTTGTGCATGAGGTATACACTTTTGATTGAAATAATTAGTGCAGTGATGGATCAAGTTCATACTTGGTATGCTTATTCATTGAGGCAAGGGGTCTTATGTGGGGTCACAGATAAGGTCAAAGGTTATTTAGGGGTCACTTAGGGTCATTATATCTTGTGCATGTGGTATACACTTTTGATTAAAATTTGTAGGATTTTAGTGCAGTGACGGATGAAGTTCATATTTGGTATGCTTATACAGTGAGACAAGGGGTCTTATGTAGGGTCATAGGTCATATATGAGGATTATATGTGAGGTCAAGGGTCATTCATTCTTCTTCACCTTAAGTACAGAAAGGTAACTCCCATGTCGCAGACTGACTGCTCATTAGAACTATTGCAACTCAGTTAAATTTGTTTTAAGGTTTTGGTTGAAGTTTATGCACATACCTCAGACAAGGGAGGTAGGATAATTAATCATGATCGATAATCGATAATGCCTGTCATCTGTAAATATTCAAATTAATTAGCATGTTTAAGAGCATCGACCTCATTCCTTCTACCATTTCCAACAACTTAAATCTACTTAAGCATAGAAAACTTGAGCATCAGTGATTTACTCTTGTCTTATTTGGTGTTCTCTATCCCATGCCCTCCTACTAGCCCACCAAACCCCCCTGATTTACCCGGAAGTAGTATCGATTTTGATATCAGATGAAAGGCTATATTTTTTCTCATTGTCGTCCTGAAATTTTAGTC
>JAMKCH010006467.1:0-71493 GCA_023653785.1 Ophioderma brevispina | reverse complement strand
CTTTCGAACTCAACTCCCATTATAGGCCCCATAGGTCTACGCATATCGCCTAATCAAATAGGCCTACAACCAAAATATACGTGAATAATATGCTTAGAATTTACTAGGAGTTCAACATAATAGTTTCCTGCTAGGCCTCTTTTTTAAGTCTCAACATCTTCACACTGAATGACCACTTTTTTACAGAATCCTATGTTTTAATAGCCCTTTCATTTAGGAATGCCGAGGTTTTCACATATCCGCATGTCACTCAACTGAGAACTTCCCTTAGAATTACACTACTTACTACTGCAAGTCCTACTCATCAGCGTCTACCTAAACTAATAAATAGCCAGTTTTAAAACGACTGTACGAGCTTAAGTCATATATTTTCCGTGTTTGTGCCTGAAGTCTCTGTTCGTAAATTGGCAGGACGTTTCAGCGTATAAATGCATGTACTCTATGTACGTGCTATAGCATCTGTGTAAGAGATTAAATATCATTGTTTCGCACAGCAAGACATTTTAGGAGCTTTTATTGCACCCAAGAGGCGATTTATATATTCGTTGATTTTGACACGAAGGTGTAAAAAAAATCTTTGCTTAGGTTGAATATTTGGACTCAGGATATTCTTAGGTCTTTATAGAATTCCGTTTCGAGGGCCAATACTCAAACTATAGGGGAAATTTCGATAAAAAAAATTTTTGCGGCTATTCAATTTGTACGGTAATTAAATACTAAAACAATTGAATACACTTTTCCCAGACCTCGCGCTGCTCGCACTCGAGGTCTGGTTCTGAAACCAGACCATGCTATGGCCATTCCGTGGAGAACTTCTTCTAATTTTAAGAAAGTTATTTACCCAACCTATTGAGACATTACCTCCATTTTCTCCTTTGGTGCAATATATGGACTCTCCACTGGTTAAAAGTCCTTAAAATTAATTTTTCTGGACTCAGTGGTAGTGTAAATTCGTGAAGTTTTTGGGCATAAGAAATCACAACAATATTGAGACAACGCCGGACTTTTGTTTATCGTTGTAAGCTCTGACGTCACCTTATGCAGGCCCAGCCTCAAAAAAGCCAGCGGCAACCAGGGGCAATTTTTGTAAAAAGTTTCTCTGTTCCCTTGGAATATTCAGGAACCAGGGGCAATTTCATGGAACCGGGGCATTAAAAAAAATCAAATACAATAGTCCTACGATACTGGATTTTACCTCCAAGTCCGTTTGATCAGTCACCTTACCTTAATACACGTACAAGTTAACACTATCATTGGATCCCATTTACTAAGTTTTACTACATTAACACATCTCAGGCTTTAGTTGGACAGTCCAGAAGCCCGCCTTAATATTTTTTTGAACGGGGTGTAGTTCCCTCTTAAGGGTTAAAATCCAGTATTGCTTGGGGACTACAGCCTCCTATCACCTACAATCCGGGACCTATTAGTGTCACTGGAAAGTCACTAAAGCACCACCTGAGGGGAGGCCTGAATGTTTCTATGAACCGAACCCCTATACTACTCAGGTATAGGTGGCAGTAGTAGTACTTTGACAGGCAGTGATGGTGTACAGTGTACAGGCATGGTCACCATGGTCGTGACCATTGGTCACTGAATCTGGATTGTTTGAAGACCTATTTATACTTGTTATATGTAACACAATGCAATACGATTTGTCTAGACATGACATTCTGAAACTTGAAAATGTCCAAAACATTAATGGTGGTTGTTTTAGGCGTTTTCAAAAGTGCTTTCGGTTTAGAAGTTATAAGCAGTTGAAATTGTCCAGAGTCCTATTCTTTTTGTACATTAATGGACGTTAGAAAAACTTATCCATTGTCGTTATTACATGTTCTACACGGTCAATTTTCTGTCATATATATGTTGCAAAATATGCACGGATTTTAATTACGAATTGAAATTATTTTCAACGTATTTTAATCAACTATTTTGCATAAGAAAAAACAAAGTTTGATAACTAAGTTAAATGATTACTATTTTAGCCAAAAATTTTAATGATTTAACATTGCGAACACCTGCAATGTGTGGAGTGGAGTTGAGTCCCAACCCCACCCTAGTTCTGTAAGCATCACTCCACATTATGTCTTTAAAAAGTTATCATAACAGAGTGGAGTTATGCAAATACACATGGAAAACTTTCCCCTGTTACCTACCTCAACTTTGTCAATCTCAAAATCCCTACTAAAAGTTAAGATATATCCCTGGTTTTCACTATCAAACACAACTTGAGATCCTAATCCTATATATGATGTGAAATTTAAAAAAAAAAACTTAAAAGATTAGGAAATTAAAATTGAAGAAAAGAAAATTACGACTTACAACCATTTGATGAGAAAGTTGTTTGTATTCTGGAAAATGATGGATTTCTGACGTTTAGACAAATTTTTGAAGATACCTATTTCAAAAAGGTAATTGTTATCTAAGGAACATATCAACTCGATTCTGAATTGTTTTGATATTTGTTCGTTGCAGTCTGAAAAGTTGGCTCTTTGAATAGCCTTCTGCTGGTAAAACAGGGCAAAGGTATTCCATGTGGTTTTGCATAAAATCCACACTCTTTTAAATGAACACATGTTCATAAGACCATAATGTGTGACCGCGCCGCGCCCCACGCCCAGCAACATAAAAACCCCCCTGAACCCACCACCCCCCCCAACCACTTTTTACCAAGGCACCTTTTACAGCAGCCTCTGGTTACCCACACCCTTTACCAAAGCACCTTTTTTACCAGCAGCCTCACCTGGTACCCCACCCTTTTAACACTAAGCACCTTTTATTCCACCGACCGGTACCCCGCCCATAATTACCGAACATTCCAAGCTTCTGCCATTTGTTGACATACAATCAGATGCTATTCTTGAAAGAATTTGTGAAATTGTGATGCAAATGCACAAATAAACTCCAACTAACAAGGCAGTGGACCGTTTGTTCCATGAATGACATAAAGTAGTGAATAAAATTTACATTCCTTAGCTCACACTTTCACTGAGGTCACATAACTCTGTGACTTTATTTTTAACCACCCTTTTTATGGAAAAAACCTTTGTACCAAGAAGTTTTAACCCACCCTTTTGTCGAGTCGCATCCTGTACAACAAGTAACCAACACACACCTATCGATGGTGTCGAATTCGGTACTCTACCTATCCAGAACAGCGAATTTGTAGTATTGGGACCGTGCACTACTTTAGATAAGGCTCAGAATGCATGAGTATTTTGTACCGAAATCAGACAAAAAAGGAATAAAATGCTTGAAATGTGCACAAAAACACTTCTGTGTTCTGAAATGATATTCTGACGAACCGTACGTGAAAATGTTCTAAACGTAGCGTTTGCCATTCAAAATCTACCCGCCGCACGCGCCGCCGGTTCAAATTTGACACCCATTTTTGTCATTTTGTCTTGACGGAAGCCGTGTCTCCAAAATAGGCGGGGCTGAGGTCAATATAATGTGGTCAAATAATGCTAATAGGGCCTGCTTGGGTTGATTATATGATTAATTTAATTTTATGTCCGTTGATGATGTCCGATAACATTTGTTCAAGGCTTTATTCTAAAAAATGTTGGTTTCAGTATTGAAATGTTTTGTATCATGAAAAAGCGACAAGTTTTTACGAAATTACTCCTTTCTAGCACTGCTAGCAAGGGTTTCATCGGCAAGTGTTAAGCGGCCAAAATTCAGTTCTTTTCCCCGACCACAGATCAGATTAAACTGATTACTCAATTATATGGTCAGAGTTATAAGTACCCCGATCAATCGAGCTAACAGGTCCAGTACACCATTGATGGACGGTCAAATCACTTCCTGTATATTCTCAGTAAAAGGGTTAATGAAAACTATTACTACTATAAATCTCGCTTGAGACGGGGCCCGGAACGCGGAAGCCAAAAAAAATACACCACTCTGGAATACTCAAAGACAAGGTTGATAACATTATCAATCGCAACTAATAAATATCACGGACCAATTTTTATAAGTTCTCCTGTTGCATTATTCAGATCAAAGGCGCATTTTTACAATGTACATTTGGCCTGGGTTACTATTTTTTTCGCCGTTCCAGGCGCATTTGCAGGCTATACTGGCGCAAATTTGCGTCCTTGCGCAAGTTATTTGAGGCTCTGATGAAGGCCTCTTTGACAACACATATCCATCGCGATGCTCACAGCACAAAGTACCTTCATGAGTTAGATGTTAAACGATGGAGAGACTCAGTAAGATCACAAACCTGTCGCCGCCAGCTGTTTGAGGTTGCTATGCGCTTTACACGCCCAATGGCTGCTTTTGACAAATCAAATAGTGCGCTCAAAGCGCTATCATTTTTTCGGCAGGACTCGGCGGAGCTGTGTGTTTTGTCACAATAGAAACCAATGATTGGGCTCCATTTTCCCCACCACTGATTTGCTCGGGTTCCCGACTGCATTTCAGCAGCAACAACCCACGTTTGATCATTCGACTGGGAGTTTGCGTGCACAAAATTTGTTAAATGTTGCACTTCCAGTGCCAGTTTACTTAAAGGATGAGAGGAATACAAGAAGAAGATCGCACAGGTTGGTGCAAGTATTGCAGCATTTGTATAAATATTTGAGATTTTCGTCTGAGAGGTCCTCTTTCGCCACGAGCGAATTGACCCTTAAGCCCAGTCCGACTGATATTTATATCAGGCAGACTGGAAGCTGAGTCTAGGCGGCCCTGCGTTGCAGAAAAATTCGACATTGGACTTTGATATGTAAATTAGTTTCTCGCCAGTCGACTGCACTTGCAACGACTTGCATGAGGAGATTTCCAGAAAGAAGCGCCCCCAATTTTTTTCGAAGAAGTATCTTTCAATCATTTACATCACTGTTATTAATTGTTGAAATCTTAGAAAAATCTGTCAAAGGTGATATTTTTCCATCAATTTCGGGTACTCTCCGCAAATTATATTCGGAGCCCAAGTCCAAATCATCAACTCTAAACGGTGTTTTGTTAAAACCACTGTAAAGTTGACGCTGTTTTGGGTCAAACAGGGGTCAACCGGGGTCAAGGTATAAGATATATACTTCCAGTCGTAGGGAGCGATTGTTCTGCGTGCGATTAATTATGCGTAACACTTGATCTTGGGTCCATATCCGGTTTTGCGCAAGAAAATCGCTCACTGCGACTGGAAGTATATCGTGGGTTTGCTTTTTCGCACACCGTGTGACCCTTGGCCTTTGCTCTCGTATAGCGGAAGTGCTAATTTTCAACATCAACAAATCTTTCATTAGTTGAGGTAACTTGACGATTCAAAGGACAATTTCAACGATATGTTTGATTATGTTGTGGATATAAGGATACATCCTGTTGGGGAAATTACTACACATCAACCACATGCTTGATTTAGCATGAGAAGTGTTTTCATGAAGTTTTAAGCAGCATCTTTGTAAGTTGACTTCACATGATTGCACCAGTGAGCCTTATGTATGAACTCAAACTCATAGCCTGTGATTGTAACTTGACGCCAAGATAATGTCCAAGTTAAAGGTAGGTGGCAAGTTACAATTATTGGAATAGACAGACGCCTGTAAGTAATAGCCTGATTAGAGGTACTTGAAATGTCATCTCTTATATCTGAAGTCAAACTGATATTTCCATTGCAGGACCTGAGATACTGATCAGTGAATGACAGATTGTTGAAAGACATGAATCTCAGGTCGTGCTAGCAGGACTAGATATAGACCACACCTGAAGTGAATAAGCAAAATACGCCGTCTTTATGTAATAAGATGATGATTTAGTACTTTCTGTCGTGCACGACAGAAACTCAAAGCATGTGGTTTTCTATGGGGACAATTATGTCATTTACGATAGTCAGGCAAAACAAGGTTTGCGGTTTTCTTTCGTGCTTGTTTGTCTAATAAACCTTCGAAACGTTCTCGGTAGGTGGTCTACTTCCGATCAAGTGCAATTTGAGAGACATTTGTACCCTAAAAATATCTCCTCCTGTCACTTTAAGCTTCCAGATTGGATTAACTTCCTTCACTGAGAATGTTTAAGCAAGGATTAACCGGTCATGTTTTGGTTTAACTTTCCGCCCCATTTCTGGTAGCTTAAGGCTTCTAACCGTAAATGCAGTGGCATTTACGGTTAGATATTTCGAACAACCAAAAACAGTTTTATTCACAGTATCAGTATGTATTGGACCAGCATCACTATCAGTATAAATTTGCATGAAGCAGTATAATTGAGCTTTGTCAGAAACCATAGATTTGATAAAAATTGGACATAACATGGGTTTCAGACAAGCTCTTAAGGGAAATTCCAAAAGAAAGTGATTATTGCGCTGGTCGCGATGACCCGGAATTGACGTCCAAGTACCATTTTTAAGTTTGCCTTTTACTAGTTCTTTGAAGCGTGACGAACAGGTTTTATAATGTGCGCGTGTACAGCGTGTGCTGTGTAAATGGTAAAATACTACGCTGCCTACGCACGTAATGCACAATGGTGTGCGCTCCTTTTTGTTTGTTTGTTGTTCGTGTTCTTTAGGTGTAGGGGGGTGCTTAGAGGAAAGCATGAATGAATACCGTCAAATCAATTATGGTGAAACTTGTCTACAATTTCTGAACCTTGGTTTCATGTCAAGAAAAATGGCCTAACAAAAAGAAATCGCATGGTAGGATCGCCGATGTCTATAATTTTAAAATGCCATGGTCGTAATATTCAAAACTTCAAAGAAAGTTAAGACCACTTTTAGAAAATAGCTGTCGGAATATTTTTTTAATATCTTCATTCTTTTCTTGCACGTTAATTTTCATTTTAAAGTTTGATTAAAAATAATCAAATTTGATTTGATATTAGATATTAGCAAACCCTCTACACATTACATATTGGCTCAAAACAAGAGGTAAATGGCCATAATTTCTGTGATAAGAAAAACAGGGTAAAACTCTTCTCCACGGTGACCTTACTACTGTAAAGAGGAGAAGACTTAACTTTGAGGAAATACAGGTACCTTCATTGTGTATTTTCTAGACACAGTAGATCGATTATATGAAATTTCACATGGCCTGGCCTGGCGTTGTGTCGATCGAGTGGTTTGTTTTTGTTTTGGTTATAGCTGGTACACATGCGTTTCGGGGTATGTCTCTTTGCTACTTTTACGTCACTTCCGAGTCAAAGCCAACTCCAGCATTTTGCGACCCATTCATGAAAACAGGAGAAGGCCCTGTCCAATTGGGTATATGAAATTTAACACTTTCCTGATGTTCACTTTTAAAAATCTGTGTTGAGATATGATCAGGATACTGTTGAGGTACGAAAATGTAAGAAATTAAGAAATGTATACTCAGCCGTGTCCATGGACCTTTAAGAAAGGGAAATGGGTAAAAGCTACCTATTCTTGGTTTTACTGGGTTAAACTTTAAATTAAATGAAGATTCGGGTGAGCGTTAAGTAGGAACCCTAGAGGGCCTAACTTATACTATTGTCACTGTCACAATTCCTTTTCTGAAATAGGCGTCTACATATGCGCGCGAGAGTTGCGCATGCGCATCTATGTATTTCCTTTGCGCGTTGTCATGGTTCTGTCTGGCGGAAATTGTGGTGTAGTCTTGGTGCAGAGATAGCCACGATCACACAACTTTGACATAGAATATTTTTCTTGAAATTGTTTTCATTGAATAGACAATCCTGTAACTTAAAAAATGAGGGGTCATTCATGTCCCTAATACAACAAATAAAGTTGTCAGTAAAAAAAGTCATGTTCAGCATCAACAGTGAGTTTACTGAGTTTACTAAGCGAATAATAGTCTTCATCAGAATGTGATTTGCACCACCTACACTTGCTTACTATCACTGCTAACATAAAATGCTTGATTGTGAAAAAATGTCTTGTCCTCTAATCCTCTGGTTGAAAGGGGAATTAACACCAACTAACAATAAAACTTATTCCAAGACAAGCTAAAATCAAACATGAACCAAGCTATAACATTCCAAAGCAATCTCAAACAAAAAAGGAAACAAGCAAAACCACTTAATAAACAAGCTAAGTACTTCACTTGAGTGCCCTCAAGTGGTTCTATTGTTGTTCAAGTGCTTGGTTATTTTATAGCTTGCTTTAGCTTGCTATGTGCTTGCTATGGGCTTGTTTCTGCTTGTTTCAACTAGTATAGAGGTTGTGCTTGTGTCGTCATCAACCGTAATGCTGAACTTTGTTCAACAGGATCAAATCAGAAACTGCCGTTATTGCACCATGTTATTGGTATACAAAAACAAGATTATTCCCAAGGTTGCACGCAACATTAAATTGAATGGACTGCATTACGGTATAGGACACCTGATCGATTCTTTTGTTCCTAGCCAATCGATTAAAACAGGCACAACCTCTATTAAGAGGGAATGGTATTGTTATCTGCAGTTAATTCCCCTTTCAGTGAAATTAAACAAGATGATTTTTCAAAACCAAGCACTATATGTTAGCAGTGTATTATACGAAGGAAGGCGAGTCCAGATGGCATGCTTCTTAGTGACAATAGGGCAAAGTTCATCTAGAAAAGATGTAATGGTCTCATAATAATCACATCGGGAACATCACAATCAACAGTGACTGCACAAAGAGAATCACTGAGGAGTCGAGTATTGATCAATGTCAAGATTACAAAAATTGCATGATGGTTTTACAACCTTCATAGGAGGTGGTTTAACTTACCGAACAGAGCACGACAATGTGATGATCCGAATACCACATAGGATAGACCAGACAGTTATGAACAATATCGTCATCAAGTCGAGTTATCACTAAATCAAGGGTGTGACTATGTGGGACCATGGACGTGCTGGCAAAAGCCATACCGTATATCCTCTAATAAACGCCCCCTCTAATAAATGCCCCCCACTGTTTTTGTGATGAAAAGAACCCTCCAATAAATGCCCCCCAAAAAAAGTACATGTATGGATACATACTAGTGATGACAGTCATGACTCATGCCCGTGATCGCAGCACTCACAGTCTGTAACACGGCAAAACTTGCTCTGGGAGAATTGCTCTAGTTGCATTAATACTGCTAGTTTAGCAATGATACCACATGCTAGTGCAAATAAAAGTATATTTTATCTAAAACTATATTCAGATTTGTAAAAAAAAAGCATTATTTAAATGATTTTATATGCAGCGCGAAATCATCGTTTCAAAACACGCTACTTCACAATTTCGCTGCATCACCCCGCTGCACAAACGATCTATTTCCGGGTTCGCGTGAAGCAGGTTGGGATGGTAATGTCTAGAAATGCTCTCAATATTTTTTTTTCCAAATTGAAAAAAAAAATGAAGGAAAAAGCTTGTAAAATAGCATTTTTCGGCAGTATTTACAGATTTTGTGAAATTTATTAGCATTTTTTCCAAGAATGTTGGTTGATTTTTCAGCCTTCACCCCCCGATGATTGGCGATGACATGTTTTTAGACGGATCTTAAAGCAATATTAGCACATTTTGTGAAGAGCTCCCCCAATTTTCAAAATTTGATATTTTTGCACAGTTACGTTGGTAATTGTCTAGGAAACTATACCTGCGAACGAGAATGCTAAAAAATGTGTATTTATCACAAAATAAGCGATTTTGTAATTAGAATTGGGATCCCAGATTGGACTTAACGGCAGAGTTGGAAATGCTACGTTTATGTCCGTCCATGATGAAATAGTGCCACCTCAAGAAAATATCCTCTAACTTGACTTGCCTGAACTATTAAAACAACTAATGGCTGAGCGTAGACACGTACATGGTGCTATTTCCCGGCTATTTCACATTGGAAGGCCGTTTCCAGCAGCCGATGAATTATTATCGGGGATCCCCGATAATAATTATTCTAGTACAAAATTCCTTCGTTTGTGACACATAGACATTTTCGAGCTTAACCATTCACAGGTATAGTTTAACTAGCCAGTTACCAATGCAACGGTGTAAAAATCTCCAAATATTTGAAAAATTGGGGCGCACTTCAAAAAAATGTGCTAATATTGCTTTAATGTCTATTTTCTAATGATACCAAACACACGGGGAAAGGGCATAGCGCTCTTCCACACCAATCTGAACTTACAGCATGGGTGAGATCGACATTTGACACAATTTTGACCAAATTTTCATGTGTACAAAAACGTATGGGAGCCTGTAATCGGAGAAGAGCTCCAAACAAGACGAGAAATTGAAAATCCAGAAGACAAACACGCCGTCGTTGGCCATTTGCCCAGGGAAAAACCAAAAATTTGTTGTTGGCTGAAAACACTCATTTAAAGGTAAACATTTCATCTGAAAATTCACCCCGAATAAACGCCCCCCTTTTCGAAAATGCACCGCCCCGGAGTGTTTATTAGAGGATATACAGTACGTAGACAAAGTTGATAAGTAACATTTAGAATTCCCATTGATTCCCTTAGCATCCACCCTGTTTGACCAGTCTGTAATCTTTGTGGCTTTAACAGGCATGAGAATCTTCAGTTTAAAAACTGAATTCAGTTTTTTTTTTGGCCCGAATTTACGCGTTTTGATTTATTTTCAGCCCGATTTGGGGTATTTCTGCTGGATTTCACGCGTTTTTTCAGTTTTTTTTCCGCTTTCAGTTTTTTTTCTGAAAGTTCATTCTCATGCCTGCTTTAAAGAGACACTGGCACATTTGAAAAATAGTGCACCCTAAAGATTTTTTAAAATGGATATTTTTGCATGGTTCCAAAGCTACATAGCCCTTACCTGAAATGATTTACACCCAAATCAGCGCACCTTATGGGTAAACAGAACGATTTCTTAATAAATGACTCTGGAGTTATTTTTATTCAGCAGACGACAGAAATTGAGTTTAACACAAGAAAAAAAAAAAAAAAAAAAAAAAAAAATTTGTTGTTGGCTGAAAACACTCATTTAAAGGTAAACATTTCATCTGAAAATTCACCCCGAATAAACGCCCCCCTTTTCGAAAATGCACCGCCCCCGGGGTGTTTATTAGAGGATATACAGTACGTAGACAAAGTTGATAAGTAACATTTAGAATTCCCATTGATTCCCTTAGCATCCACCCTGTTTGACCAGTCTGTAATCTTTGTGGCTTTAAAGAGACACTGGCACATTTGAAAAATAGTGCACCCTAAAGATTTTTTAAAATGGATATTTTTGCATGGTTCCAAAGCTACATAGCCCTTACCTGAAATGATTTACACCCAAATCAGCGCACCTTATGGGTAAACAGAACGATTTCTTAATAAATGACTCTGGAGTTATTTTTATTCAGCAGACGACAGAAATTGAGTTTAACACAAGAAAATACACACTGGAGTTGATTCCCACAGCATGCACCCAGTTTGGCTGGTCTGAGACCTTTGTAGTTTTAAATGGTATTCATGTAATGCATTTGTTGATTAAAAGTTATGGCAAACTTAAAGTTACTGTATTAATGTCCCTATCTGTTTTTGTGGGCTGCCAGCTATAGCTGGAGGACCACTTAGCAATCCATTGTGCCTGTGTATGTGTGTGTGTGTGGATGTGTGTGTCATTAAAATGTTAAAGGTGCTTGTTCCGATTTTTGTCTATCGTGTTTTCTGCTTGATATAAGAGCCTGACACTTGTACACATTGACCATCAAGTACCGTGGGAAACAAACTTGCGGTTTTTATGCTAGACGGGATAATGTACAGTGCAATGCCCTATTCACTACTGTGCTAATATTGATGGTTAACCATTAAAACATTAGTTTTTTTTCTGTATCTTGAGAAAGAAATGGATTTGAAAGCTGAAATTTCAGGACGACAATGAGAAAAATACGGGCTTTCATCTAATATCAAAATTGATACTACTTCTGGGTAAATCAGAGGGGTCTCAAAGACGATCGGAACAAGCACCTTTAAGTTTTTTAAGAACCATGAAATTCTAGTTGGGTATGTTATGTTTATGTGCAAAATATTCTCTATTCCTCCAATGACCTAGACTATCATTTGCGAGCAAATAGAACAAATTTCATATTTTGTGAAAATGCGCCAGTGCTGCTTTAAAGACACTATCAGTGATTCATCCGGATGAGACAAAATATTTTAAATTTGCAGAAATAGCTTAAAAGTGAAGGATATATCTGTATAATCATCATAAGTTACTTTTTACAACTAAAGAATCGAAAGAAAAGGAAGAAAACGGCAGTGTTGAAAGATATGACTCTCCATTCAATTACGTGTTGTAGGAAGTGTCTGTTCGGACTCTAAATGACTAAAATATCCGATTTTGTACTTATTAGCTTGCTTCTGGCCTTATCATTTGCAGGGCATGTTAGGGTACCTGTACTTGTCACAGACATGCAAAAATCTGATTTTTGAAGATTTTTTCAATTTTCTGATTTAGCAAATCACTGATAGTGTCTTTAAAGGTCCCAGGAAATGAGATGATAAACCTACTCCAAATCTTTACAGGACATTCCATTCCATTAAACAGGTCCAGGAAAAATATTTGGTTGGTAACATAATTCCCACTGACGCCGAAAATGCTGAAATGGCCACGCCCCTTTTTTGGGGGGTCACGCCCCTTTTGAGCGAAGTACTACTGACTGTATCTACAGAACCGTTGGACCTAGGAGGTTGAGAGACCACTCAAAATGTGCGGAATAGCCACATTATGAGGGGTCAGTAATATATTTTTATATCCAAAGTCAAAGGTTTTTAAGATAATTGTCAAAAACTGATTTCACCATATCGCGCACTATACAATTATGAATAGTATGGTATGACATTTTTGTATTCTTTCAAGGTCATAAAGCAAATTTAAGAAATTTTGTATTCTTGAAAATGTGCCTGTGGCCTTGCCACTTTAAAAGAAGCAGGAGTGGGATTCGAACCCCAGACCACTGTATCATGAGATAAGCTACCAAGGGTCAAAATGCGCAAGGACGACAGGCAATTTGCCCCTGAATTGCTTGCTTCAAATTGCCCTCGAAAGTAGGGCAAAAAACCTAGATGAAACCATAGAAACTGCTCCTTTTGAATATTTTATCATATGATCAGGATCAGCACTCGAAATAGTATGTTTAGCAAAGTTTTAACCACATTTATCATCCATGGGAAAAAGTGAGAAAATTGCGGTGTCATCGTCACTTTTTCCCGACTTTAACTAAAGTTGCACTATATTGAATGATAAAAGTTGGCAATGTATATTACTACAAAGGTATTAAAATCAATAGATAGGCATTGTATACCAGTATAAAGGCATTTAGAGGTGACACTAGGGGTAGCACCGGGTGGGGGGACCACCCTCTGAGACTGAGAGGTTCAAAATTCAGGGAAAATAGGGGTTTAAGCAATAAATTACATAAAAATTAGGGTTTTTTAAATCTATATATGAGTTAATCTTGTAATGTTTTGTCCCTCTTATGATTTTACCCTGGTGCTGCCCCTGGGTGACACCTACCAGTCCTCAATTCTGTCTGACCGTGGGGCCGTATGGCAGTGTTTCAAAGGTTTCAGAGAAAGTTTCTCACTCAAGAAGAAAAGTCCAATTGCTACAGAAATTGGGTCATAGATGCCCCTTGGGAACCTTCATATGATAATGAGGTCAAGGGTCACATACCAAGGTCAAAGGTCATATGAGGTCAAGTTATAAAATGGGCTGAAAACATCAATTGCCAAAATTGCCATAATTTGAAAGTCCAATTGCAACCAACTTGGGCCATACATACTACATGATATAAGATCAAGGGTCACTTGCAAAGGTCATCTGAGGTCAAGTTATAAAATAAGGTGAAAGAAAGGAAGATTGCAAAAGCAGGCGACACTGCTTCTGATAGGTAGATGCCCAGCACTTGGGTACTTATCAGCACTATTTTTCCCCATTAAATGCCCAGAAGGTATCCTTTTAGGGTTAAGCATCTGATGTTGAAATAAATTTATGCATAGAAGTGTTAATGTATTGATTGAATGCCACGAGGCCTAGCCGTACTCTAGTTTTGGTTGAACTAAGGAACAATATAATTTTGACTTGACATGCATTCTCCTCTTCTAAAATGCCTGTGTATCATCAGGTACCTTTTTGCAATTCTTTGTAACATTGTGAGCATATATTCCATTACAAATCTTGACTGAATGTGATCTCCAAATCCAAATCATTTTGCCTTTTTACAGTGACGTCATCGTATCATCATCCAGCAGAATCCACTGACCATTTTCAAAAATGAATCCCAGAGATTTGGATGCTAGAGCAAGGTATGTATCATACATAATACAATCAATTTTTAATCTGTATTTTTTTCATCACAAAATACAGGTTCTTAGCATATCCACAAGTCATTGGTAATGGCCTGTGGTGGTGTCAGGATTTATTCAACTGAGTAAACTGATCTGGGGCCGCTTGATGTATGGACCATGATATGGATGCTCCTAACATGGCCCAAAACATACAGCAAAATTAGATGTCATGTAACTGATGCTGTACCATCACAGAGTCATTCCATGACAACTCAACAATGTGTTGAACCGTACCCGATAGATTGCCACTTGTATTCAAAGGTGGATTTGATGCGTGAACATGGACTTCCATGGGGGGGGGTGGGGGTGTCAGGGAGGAGGAAGGGTGCGTCGGGGGAAGGGTGCATTTCGTTTTCTTGCTAAAGCAATTTTAAAGGGGGGGGGGAACAATGACACATTGTGCTACAAAGCAAATGTTGACATTTAGTGGACCATAATTCAAAACCGTAGGTGTTACATAATTGTCTACCCCAAAATCAACTTCTTCAGCTCTTTCAGAATTGTATAGCCTACTTAAAAGCAACTTCACCTCCCACTCCTTCAGAACCTATAAATGCTGATAGCCTTCCCCCAGATAGCAATTTAAGCTCCCACTTTATTGTATAGCTGATAGTTTCAGTGGCATAGCTAGGAGTATATGGTTCCTATGAAAAAGGATACAGAATGGCTTGCCCCCATTCCCATAGAATTATTGCATGTGGATCAAATGCCACTAATTTGATTATAATCAAGTTGAATTTTCAAGTTGGTCTTAAAATGATCTTTACAATGACCAATTATTTGTTCAAATGCACATGAAGTGCGCAAACATTTTGATTTTCACTATTTGGAGAGAGTGGAGAAATCAGAATTGATCAAGGGGTTGTGGACTTGGTCAATTCAGCACCCCTTAAGACTGTGTCCAAATCACATGCCCTCCTCTGACCTCCTAGCTCCATCACCGGATAGCTTACCCAAAAAAATCCAGCCCTGACTCCTTCAGAACCTATTATAGTCGATAGCCTACACCAGCCTCATAATTACTCCAGTCCTACCCTAAGAACAGGTTAGCTGATATACTGCCCACCAATAAAACAATTTGTTCCCCCACTCTTCTACGGAACCTATACGTGACGTATATTTAAGATGGGCTTTGTAAAATTTCACAAGGGTGTCATGTAATTTTACATGTACATGGCGGAGGTTGTGTAACTTTGCTGTGTCAATCTGGAAATAGACAGGTACATCCCAGGTCATAACTAATCTACTTTCCTGCCACATATTCACTAGTATTTTTATGTTGTAACTATATTCTTCAAAATAGCCTTTGGGTCACCCTGATTTTTTACTTAAAAACAACATGGTGGCCAAAATACCAATTCTTACTAAAATCCGGCTAAAGTATTTTTTCCGTTGTGAAATTCACACAAAAACCTCTCAATTTACTATTTTAATTTACAAACACATAGGTCTTTGCTTTTGACAATGTGAAATTTCAAGTGATCGAAAGAATTCAAAATGGCCGCCACAAACGTACATCAACTTACATTGATGAATTACCTTAAACTTAAAAGTTTATTGTTAAAGATACTGTCGTAAATTGGCCCTTTATATAAAGAATTTAGTAGCTAATTATTATCTAAATTAGGGAAGGACATGCTACAGGTATATGGTTAAAAAAATGCAGTTTTTTTAGTCAAAGATGCACAGTGCAAGTCTGCCCAGGCCACCCCCATTTGATCAAATTTTACCATGTTCTAACATTAGAACTTGGAATTTGTTACATCAGTCATATTTTTTTGACTGATTGATAGCATCTGGAAAACCAGTCTGGATTATAATTGTGTATAATGTCATAATGCAGTACTTAGAGTGACTGACTATAGAATTTGTTGACGAGGTTTTATTTGTTAGTGACAGCAGTCATTGCCAACGAATTGCTAAACTTAAGTGACAGATTTTTTTGTTGGAATTAAGGAGTTGGTATTTTTTCTTTGGAAGGGGACCCCACAATATTGAGGGTTATGATATTTGGGCATAAATTATAACATATGGGGTCTTAAAATTACAACACTCTCCCATATCATTGGAACTAAACGTGAAATCACATAATTCAATACAGTGCTAGGGAATAACTTAAGATTAACAATTTTTATATTTTTCCCACCTGAGATGCTGCTGGAGTCATAAAATTACTAGAGTTGTCCCCTAATGGGGGGGGGGGGTAAAAAGAATTTGGTCATCTTAAAATAACTGACATTCCTCCCTGATGTTGGCAAAATTCCTTGACAAATGTCAGTTCACATGTTTTGTCTGTTTTCTATTTTATTCTTCCACATATTTTGAATACTTAAACAGTTTTCTACATACACAGATAAGGAAAAAAACTACTTAAAGGGGTGGCCCGATTTCTGTATTAAAGTTCTTAAAAGAATGGCCCAAATCCCCATCTGTTGAAGGGTATTGTCAACCCTGGTGCTTTTGTTTTACACGAATTTCTGATTTTTGCACCATTTTCAAAACAAACTGTGTTCTACTATTGTTACCAACAAGGTTATCACTGCAGACATCTTGAGCTGTATTTTTTTGCCGATTGAAAACGCTATTTTGACCATTTTAAATAAGTCCCAAAAACCGCTGATCTAAACGGCGGGAATTTAAGCCACATTCACGCCGTCAGTCGCACGGCGCACCATCGCGTCGCGCGGTGAATTTTGATGCGTAATGAAGCATGCGGCGTGTTTTATTTAATGTACTTTTGCGCGAACGGCATCTTGGAAAACGAAAAAAAATAATTTGAAAATGTAAACAAAGCGGCTAATTTAGACAAGATGAAATTTCAATTTCAATTTTGGAGTTAGAGACAAATATGTTGGATTCAATAGTGCATAAGATGTATTTTCATCACGTGCACAACATTAAGCAATTATTAAGTTCAAAGATAAAGTTACTTGAGAAAGAGACAGCTTGAAATGGCTTGAAAAGTCAACTTTTTACTATAAACATGGATTTTCTCAATGTTCAATTTTCGCAAAATTGGCAAAATTTCAGACAAGATAAGTAAAAGGTAAGGTTACCCAAAGTAAAAGGTAAGGTTTACTTTCCTACGATAGCAATTGGTCTTATCCAGGGACGGTTTTCTCAATTTTTCAGTTTTCGATTTCTAAATAAAGGATATTCTCCAATATATACTCAAATTTTGGAAAATGAAGAGTAAAAATCACACTTTTTTGACATTGTCCCTTATATTTTGAAAAGTAAGCTCTATTTTTAAAAAAAAAATGAAAAAAAAACCGTCCCTAGACAAATTTGTCTTGTTCTAAAAAATAACATAAGCAAATCATGAAAAAATTTCAATTGTTTTTGTTATGCTGTCTGAAATTTTGGTTGGCAAACAACAAATCGTTGTTTTTTTTTTTTTTGTAGTATTTTTTCTCCAAATATAAGACGAGTTTTACATTAATCTGAGTCCATTCATCGGGCTTCATCGTACAATTTACTTTCTAGAAATGTATTACTTTTACATACAATAATCAAATATTTGCAAATACAAAACCAAATAAATACAAAAAACTAAGGTTCACCACTGCCCTGTAGAGTTTTGCGCCAATATTGCCAATTTCCGTTTTGAAGTAGTGAACAAGCCGGAGAAAAAAAAAAAGCGTCATTTTGTAAGCAAGGGGGGGCAAGGGGGGCGGCTGCTCCCCTGAGAGTTCAGGAAAAGCAGGGGTTTTTAAACAAAAAATTGGTAAAAATTATTAATCATGTAATGTTTAGCCCCCTCCGTATGATTTTTTACCTTGGTGCCACCCATGGTCTACCAGAATGGGGCACACATTTGTGCTAAGATTTTATAGGTAAAATGAGAGAGAGGAAAAGAAAGAATAACTTTGGACCCTGACGGTAAATCTGAGGTTTTGGGGACGAGGATGTAGTTATAGGGCCCATAGCCCTTTTAATTCAAAGTCTAAAATAACAACATTGGACACAAAAACCTGGCAGTCTGCTTGTGGCAGACTCTTCAGGATCTAATATATGAAGACAGATTTAAAAAGTTGAGCTTGTTTCAAGTTGTTTTTGATTCGTATACTGATCAACCAGATGAAAAGATTATTGAAGGGATTTAGTGTTTTGTTGAGTCTGTGCAGTAGTTGAGCAAGGTTAAATGGTAGTTGCTTGGCCATTTGGAAGAAACATTTGAAATGAAACACCAAAACTGAAAAAGACCAAAATGCTGAATTCATTTAGTTGTTTAAAAAAAAAAATGATGAATTTTTAAAATCATTTTTATCAATGCAGGCTTTAGCCAAAAGGGGGATTCGGCCATGCATGTAGTCGAGTTATCCAGACGGTGTCAGTAGTGTTGTTGTCATCCACAACGGGGTTGACGCCTAGCGTTATCTTCCCTCACCTTTCACTAATGAGGACCCGGGTGCGATCCCGGCAGGGATTGTTTCGGCGGTTTTATATTTATGTGAATTTGGTTTCTCAATTCCATACTCATTTCCCGCAGGTTTCTTCTGGTACTCGGTTTCCTGCTCTAATTGAGCTTTTGCATATATATGTTCTGAGAAATTGGTTTTCTCTTTGATGTGCTGAGCTCTTTCATGGCTGTTTCCCGCAGCACACCAACTTGAGCATGTTTATGTCGCGCGTTAAAAATATTCAAATATTATTATCAATCTCCAAAAAAGTTCTTGTACTCTCCGATCCCTGGTCCACTTTTGATGATGCTTGCACCAAAAAAATGTGTGGTGTGAAATTACAGATCTGTAGGTCAAAGGTCATGTCTGTGAAATTGTGCAGTGAAATGGGGGAAACTGAAAGTTGAACTTGAAAAAATGAGGGCCTTAATTGACTCTTAATTATGCCATAACCTAGCACTTTTCATGTCAGTGCTCCCCAAAGAGGTATGCTCATAATTCTTAATGGGCTTACAAGAGCATTTCATGCTTCACAGCTTAGACTGGGTATAGTATGTGTGCCTAATCTTATGCATGAATTTGATCTACTCTGAGTGGTTCGTTACGTTGTATTTCTGTCTGTAAAAAGCAGAAATTACAAAACAATGGCCTATGGGGCACCGTGGGATGCAACATTTGGGATGTGATCAAGCAAAATGAACCTAAAGTCGCAATATTGATTTTGATATATACAAACAAAGATGAATAATGCTCTTGTTTCCATTTTGTGGACGGATTGCGTAGCCCAAAATCAGGCTGTAAGCTTATGAAATGGCCAATGTCCTGGAGGTGTGTAAGGATGTATGGAGGTATCGTATGTAAGGACGTGTGTGTGTCTGGACACAAAAAGGGTAAACATTTTGCCCTAACTTTTTTCAGATGAAGCTAGAGTACCCAAACTGAGATATATTGTAGGAGGGCAACAAGCCCCTACTATTACATGTAAATCCATTCCCCCAGGGTCCTCCCCTGGGCATGACGGGGGGGGTGGGGGAAATGTCAAAAAAGGTCAAACATTTCACAAAAACGGGAAACATTTTGCCATAACTTTTTCCAGAGGAGCAGAGTACCCAAACTGAGATATATTGTCGAGGGGACAAGCCCCCTACAAACCATGTAATCCATTCCCCAGGGTCCTCCCTGGGTTTGACAGGGTGTGGGGAAGGAATGTCAAAAAAGGTCAACATTTCACAAAAGTAAACATTTTGCCTAACTTTTTTTTTTTTCCAGTTAACTAGAGTACCCAAACTTAGATATTGTAGGAGGGCCACAAGCACATACTCTAACCATGTAATCATTCCCCCAGGGTCCTCCCCTGGGGTTGCAGGGTTTTGGGGGTGGGGCAAATGTCAAAAAAAGGTCACAATTTCACAAAAAGGTAAACATGTTGCCATAACTTTTTTTCCAGAGAGCTTCGCGTACCAAAACTTGGAGATATATTGTAGTGGGGCACAAGCCCCTACTCTCCATGTAATCCATTCCCCGGGTCCTCCCCTGGGTCTGACAGGGTGGGTGGGAAATGTCAAAAAAGGTCAAACATTCACAAAAAGGTAAACATTCTTGGCCATAACTTTTTTTCCAGATAAGTTAGAGTCACACCAAACTTAGTATATTGTATGATGGGCACAAGCCCCTACTAACCATGTAATCCATTCCCCCAGGTTCCTCCCCTTGCGTCTGACAGGGGGTGGGGAAATGTCAAAAAAGGTCAAAAGTCACAAAAAAAGGTTAAAACATTTGGCCCCCTAACTTTTTTTCAGCTAAGCTAGAGTACCAAACGTAGATATATGTAGGAGGGCACAAGCAGCTACTAACCATGTAATCATTTCCCCAGGGTCCTCCCCTGGGTATGACAGGGGGGTGGAGAAATGTCAAAAAAAGTCATCAACATTCACAAAAAAAAGTAAACATTTGCCATAACTTTTTTTCCAGATGAGCTTAGAGTACCCAGAACTTAGAATCTAATGTAGGAGGGCACAAGCCCCTATATTTAACCATGGAATCCATTTCCCCAGGGTCTCCCCTGGGTCTGACAGGGGTGGGGATATGTCAAAGAAGGTCAACATTACACAAAAACAAGGTAAACATTTTACCAAAAATTTTTTTTTTTCCAGATGAGCTAGAGTACCCAAACACTTAGATATATTGGGTAGAGGAGGCACAAGCCCCTACTAACAAGTAATCATACCCCAGGGTTCCCCCTGGTATACAGGGGGTGGGGAAGGAAATGAAAAAAAGTCAATTATTTCACCAAAAAAGTAAAACATTTGCCATAACTTTTTCAAGAATGAGCTAGAGTACCCAAAACTTAGATATTGTAGGAGGGTACAAGCCCCTCTAACCATGGAATCTATTTCCCCAGGGTCCTCCCTTGGTTCTGACAGGGGGTGGGGAAATGTAAAAAAAAAGTCAATATTTCACAAAAAAGTAAAAACATTTGCCCAGAACTTTTTTCAAGATGAGTAGGTTACCCAAACTTAGGATATATTGTTGGAGGGGTACAAGCCCTACTAACCATGGAATCTATTTCCCAGGGTCCTCCCTGGGTCTGAACAGGGGGGGTGGGGAAATGTAAAAAAAAATGTAAACATTTCCCAAAAATCAATCTTTTTTTCTAGATGAGTAGCCAAACTTCACCGTCTGCGTCTAGTAATAGACTATACATACACAATGTACACCCATATTATTCAACTCCCCAGAGCTGCACATTGACCCTAGGGAGAAGAAAAAGCAATCCGTCCAACTCCTTTGGCGGTTTGTTTACAGATTTTTTTTTGCCACCCTTCAACTGATTATTAATTGGTCAATTTCACTGGGGGGGGGGGGTGGTAGTCTGCAAAATTTAGCTTTCTAAATGGTGCATTCCGTTACATGGAAAAAGTTAAAAATTGAATTCTGACCGACTTCAGACTCATTTTACTTGATCCCACACATTTGCTTATCAAAACCCGCCATCAGAATCAAGTGGAATGTGGGAAATTCAGTTTTTCTTGAGAGTATCTAGTGAACCATAGACAAAAATGATATTTGCCTAGGAATCACAAAAACACCTTTAAATTATTTTACCCTTACCCTTGCTTACAGAGAAAACCAAACCAAATATGTCCAGACAAGGAAATCAACCATGTAGGAAAAGCATTTTGCACTGATGTGCCAGGAGGAGTTTGCAGCCTACACACGCAAAACGGCGAGGTTGCGGGACAAAGGCGATGAAATCTCCAAGTCAGTGATATCTATGCAGAATCAGAGGCACCTTCTACCAAGAGGGACTGACAGGATTCGCCGAGAAGTGTCTCCGTTCAAGACTTCCGGCAGCACAGGTGAGAAGGATGTCATTAGTTGTGCTTGGGTACTTTGCCATCATCACTGATGATTTTTTTATTATGTAATTTAAATCTTGTTAAGTTAGTAAACGTGATAAGTTGTGTAGATTTAATCATCTATTTTTAACTCAATCAGGCCATAGACCCTATGAGTCTGAGAGTATCTGAACTGACTCACAAACCTTTCCTTGCAGGGTGGACCCAATTCGGGTCAGCAGATATCTCACCTACCCCTGGATAACCATTGGCTTGTGGTGAAAACTAATTGTGCACATTTTGTTTTTAAAATTTCAATTTAGTCATTTGTGTGCGCTGATCACGAACTGCAGCACACTGCACATCTGTTGTGCATCCATAGTATAATATCACTAAATAGCGTGTGAAATTCTTTGTAATATTTTATCTTTGTTGTTATACCATCAATTTGCTACCATGGGTGCTTTTAATTTCCGTGGAAGCCGTGGTGTCAAAAAGCAACAAAAAAACGTAGGGTTGCTCGGGATTGCATCAGAAAATCAAACAGTGTCGAAAATCAGGGTAAACACAATAAATAAAGTAACTTAATTAAGGTACAAATAGTTACATCTTAACCAAAATTGAAAGTACGCTTTGCTACCTGGACTGCCAGGTTATTCCAAGGCAAAAAAACAAATCGGTGATTTGTGTGACTTCGTCATCAGCTATCAGTTGGATCCTATTTGCCATCGACGAATCTTGGCTGACTGGAGCAGGATAGCAGAGATGCTGTAGCCATTGCCGATATCCAGAATACTTTACCTAATTATAAGCTTCATCAGTCTCACCGCCATCATAGGAAGAGGGGACAGGTACAGTTATTCTTGTTAGGGATGAGTCTCCATGTTAAGGTGAAACGAGACCTACGAGTGTTAACTCCATGGAAATATGAATGTCACAATATCCACCTCTACCTCATTCCAACTATTCTAATCACAAACTCAAGTCTGACAAGAAAAATAAATTTTCACCTCCTCAATGTTTCTAGATTGAATCTCCTTCTCTTCTTGGCTACTTTGACAGTTGGTGGTGGCCATTGCTCCTAAAACTGGGAGACTTAAATGTACATGTGGACGTTGCTGATGACCGTGGAGGCTCAATCCTTCCACAATATTCTAGATCTGCATGACTTGAAACAATAAGTTGTTGGCCCAACTTCAAATCGGGAACCACACTTCTGGGATCTTACTAAATAACTTGGAAAGCAAGACAATTGTGAGCCATTTTCAACTCATAGTCACTTGCCGTTTGACCATCGCTTTTGTTCAAGTTGCTTCATCAAAATCGACCGACCATGAAACCGCTGCTTTTTAAAAAACCATGGCAGACTCGGAGAAAATTCGCAACATCAAAAGAGACAGCTATCGCCCTTCTGCTATACGGCTATGCACTTCTTTGTTGCCATTCAGATGATGATTGTGATTCTCTAGTTAATGAATATAATACTTATCTAAGACCCTTGATGAACACGCTCCAATCGTAAATCGATCTGTAGTTCTGCGTCCTCATGCACCTTGGTACACAGATGTTCTTCGTGCTGAGGAAGAAGAAGAAACGGCGTCGGCTGGAGCGCAGAGTTTCAAAGACTGGGCTCACAGTATCCAAAGAGGCTTACAAAGATCAGTGCTCTAAATTAAACTCTCTTCTTTCTAAAGCCAAGACACAGTATCATAACACCAGATTACTCTGTGACCAACGGGACCTTTGCCGTGTAGTCAGTAAGTTAGTTAACTCTCCCAGAGTGGACAACCGCTGACCCTGCACATGAATGTCCAAAAGATCTTCCTGACATGCAGTTTTGCAGAGAGGAATTATCTACAAGAGATCCAAGAGAAGCTGCGTAACAGTCTAATGTACTACTACGGCTCTATGTCCGTGGTTGTGAACTAAACAGAGTCATGCCAAAGCCACCTTCACTACTTTTCTACGGTCTTGAAGAGGGAGGTCTTGAAAGTCCATCCAAATCCGCATGATCAGTCCTGCACCTTAGACCCTTACCAGCTGGTCTCTTAAAAACTATGTCTAGAGGAATCTGTACAGTTCATAACAAGGATTGCCAACTCTTCCTTGTCTTCGGGTATTTCCCAAAGCTCTCAAGCATGAATATGTCATCCCCGCTGCTGAGAAATGGACTGGGACCCACCAACATCCTCTCAAATTCTCGCCCTATATCTAATCTGCCAGTTCTATTTCATTTCATATTTAGTTCAGTACTCACAATTAAAATCACAATTGCACAAGGATAAATATAAAATATAATGCACATAATTTAAAAATCATGCACACATGTATACATAATAGAGTTATGATAATCTAAACATAATATGAGAGGATGGGGTATGGACGGGAGACCATTAGTTGAGTACCAAGTATAAGCCCAAAAAAGCCTCCACAATGAGGCTTAATTCCATTTGGGGTCCTTAAGTGGGACAGCACACAAAGAATGGAGGCACAGAGGGAGGCAGCGCAAATAAACTGCAGACAAAATAAAAACTTTAAAAATAATAAATATTTAAAATATAAAAAGACCCGAGAAAAAAGTATGCACAGATGAATATAAAATATACACCTAGGTGTACACGGCAGATACCATAAAAAAAAAACAAAATTACATAATAAATGTGTCCTGTTCAGCCATCAAAGGATTTCTGAAAGATATTTCTTGGTGGCTTTTTTGAATTTTGTTTATGTCATTAATTGCTTGATAGAATTTGGCAATGAATTCCAGTGCTGTTATACCAATGTAATAAAAACAAGTATTATTAGCCGACCTGAACCTGGGGACAACAAAAATTATGTGGGCTACCCCCTGGTAGGTATGATTATGCAATGAGGTAATACGATGTAAATTGAGGTAAGATAGTCTGGAGCATACCATGATTAAATTTTAAAAACCTGGTTAAGTTTTAATTGGGTGACTCTATCTTTAACGGAAAGCAGTCCAAGCCTGTCCAGCTGTTTTTGACCAAAACCTGCGTTGCGAGGGTCTAAATCAAGAACAAAACCGGACAACGCTTGTTCTGCATGGTATGAAGCCATCTTTCAACTTGCTGTTTGTGTGAAAGCGAGGAACCAAGCAGAACAGGCATAATCATAGTGGCACAAAATTAGGGCTGAGCATAAGGTCTTGCGGGTTCTTTGATTTAGACAACCTGCATGCCTGTACATAAACTTAAGTCTTGAGCTGGCCTTTTTAATAATGTCCCAAGCATATGTTCCCCTGTCAAAGACTCACCTAAGGTAACACCCAGATATTTAGCTGTTTTGGAAGATTTTATAGTTTCCCCGTTGCAAACCACTGAGAAAGAATGCCGTCTTTTTGTACCAAATAAAACACACTCTGTTTTCCCTAAATGCAGGGATAGTTTGTTTTCCACCAGCCACTGCCTGCAGGACTCCAGCTCTTTTCCCAGTTTAATTCCAATATTACAAGGGTCTTTACCAGATACCAAAAGAGCGCTGTCATCAGCGTAAAGCAAGAGTTTGCATTCAACACTGCTGGCCATGTCATTCACATAGCACAAAAAAAGAAGGGGGCCAAGGATACTCCCCTGGGGAACACCGCAAGACACATTGAGTGGATCTGAGTCAACCTGATTAACATTAACAATTTGACTCCTATTACTCAGATAAGATTGAAACCAGTCAACTGAGGTGATCCCCATCGCCCGAAGTTTATTGCAAAGAATAACATGGTCAACGGTGTCGAATGCTTTCTGGAGGTCCAGTAGCAATAAGCCAGTGTATTTACCCATAGACAATTGATTCCGGATATAGTCGGTAAGGTGAATTAAACAAGTGTCTGTGAAAAGCCCCCCGGAAAACCCGATTGTGAAATTCTATAAATAATTATTCGCTTTCAAATAGGTCTCAAGTTGAACATAGACAGCTTTTTCAAGTAGTTTAGAGCAACACACAAGAGCTACTAGTGGTCTATAATTCCAACGTCAGACCGATGTTCTTTTTGAACAGCGGCCTAACCCGTGTTGCTTTATTTTAAATTCAGCAGGGACAGTATTAGTGGTAATGGAAAACATTTACAATATGAGTCAAGGATCTTTTATCAACATTGCACAATCTCTCAGAAATTTTGATGGGATCCCGTCAAGACCAGTACTTTTTAGATGGGTGAGCGTGACGTTCCTATAAAAATAAAAATCACTTAGAATACGGAGACAGAAAGTTTAAAAGCATGGAAACTCACCCCCATATTTTGATAAAATAAAAAATTCTGGGCGAAGTTTTGGAATTAGTGTCCAGTTTCCTAAGAGAGGCAATTTGCTAACCAAAACATTAGCAATAGCAATTAGCAAAGGTGATGAAAGAGTAGGAGTGAATCAGTTGCAGATTAATATCGATAATATCTCCATGCTCGATGCAGTCGGCCCATACCATACCGCAATATACAGTATGAGAATGATCTGGTAAGGGTGCAGAATCCGAATGACATTCGCGACTGCTCTTGACAAACAAAAGAGGCTTTGTACTAGGGTTACTGGACTTTAGCGCCGCCTTGACACCATAGGACCACAAACAGCTTCCTACCCGTCTAAATGAACGGTATGGGATTACTGGACAAAGCATTAAGTTTGGTTCTAGTCCATACCTCGATGGGGGCCGAACTCATCTATATCAGTGAGAGGTGCTTCATCAGATCCTGTGGCGGTCTGGTAGCTTGTGGTGTCCCGAGCAGGGCTCGGTTACGGGGACCAATTGGACTTCATCTTGTCAGTGCCCCACTACAGGATATCAAGGCCAACGGTATATGCAATTGTGTTCCGCTGATGACACCCAGCTTTACCTGACTTTCCACCCTCGGGATCGTGTAGCAGCCATAAAAAGATGAATTGAAAAAATGCATTGCGACATCAGATCCTGGTGTATGTCAATCCAACAAGCTGATCTTAAATGACAAGAAGACGGAGATGTGTACTTTCGCTCTCATTTAAGCAGATCGGCTTAGCAAATCTCACCCCAACTATGACATTGGCAACTTATGTTAGAAATCCGTCAGCTGAAGCACGGAACTTGGTGTCATTTAGACTCATCACTAAGAATGAAAATCATGTGTAACAGCTTAGCAAAGCTGCTTGGCTGCAATAAGGAAAATTGGGCAGTTAGTTCGACAGTACCTTTGATGAAAATCGACCCATCAGATTGGTCCACGCCTTTGTTACTTCTAGGCTGGATTCCTGCACTGCCTTGCTTTATGCGCCTTCCAGAAAGAGATTTGACCAAGGTTCAGCGAGTTGTTCAAAATGCAGCCTGCCCGTCTTGTCATTAAAAATCCGTTGACGAGACCATATCACACCAATCTTACCACACTAAATTGGCTTCCAAATTAAAAGAGGCAGTTTTTAAGTTCCCTTCTCACCTATACGGCCATCCACAGCATGTCACCTGCCTCTATCTCTGAGCTATCCAGATGTATTCACCACCGAGAACATTGAGATCATCTTCTTCCCACAGCTGTAATCAGCCAATATCAACAAAGTTTATGGTGATAGATCTTTGCTTATGCAGCAGGCCACATTTGTGGAATAAAAACTCCCTGACAGTATCCGCTTAGCTCTTCAGTCAGCAACTATTTTCAAGTCACGTCTGAAGACAATTGCTTTCACACAACATTTTGCTCCTGATACGTATCCTGTTTTTGCTGTTGCAGTCCCAATCATAATTATAATTCGATTTTTTTCCTTCTTTTTCTCTACCTTCATCCAATCCAGTTGCCTAGGATAGGCTGTTTTAATCAGTTTAGGTAGGGTAAGAGGCATTTCTTAATCCAGGAAAGATCAAGACTTACCGATGTCGCTGTTGGGTACATTACACACGATTCCTCACAGCTGAACGATTCAGGGTATCCCCATTTATGTTCTTAGTATGGGGTGCAACGGGGTTGTCTTTCTCTTCTATGTTGGTCACCATATAAAATGTTTGAATTTCTACTTAATTGAGTGATTTGAAAATTGTGTATAATTTGATGTTATCTCATTGTTGGTTTAACATTAGAATTTAATCTATTTTTGTATTTGTTCATATTTGATATTTTGTTTATATTGTTCCTTTCTATGTGAAGCGCCTAGAGGCCTCTGCATAGGCGCTATATATCAGACTGTTTTATTATTATTATTTATATTCATTAGTTGGGAGAATGTTTAAAAAGATAAATGAAAATTCAAACAGTCTTAATATACTGAATTTGGTAAGACTTACTTCCGATAAAATCTGGGGCTCTGGGGAACAAGGCTATAAGGGATTGGGCCATGTTCCTTCAACTTTGTGATTACAGTTTGTTCATCAAGAGTCTGGAGAGTGAAACCGTCATCCCGACACACCTAATGGGTGAGGGGGTCTGAGGGGTACAGGCGGAGACAGGCGGAGACAGATTGGACAGACAGACACCGACAGATTTACAACTATGTCAAAATCTCCCTTCTGCTAAAGTGCCAGTGGATAATAAAAATGACAATCACAAAAGTGGCTCATACTCATAACCTTTAAAGCTCATCCATCATAACTTCCAAACCCAAGCCTAAATTTTGCAGGGTAAATGAGAAAAAATAGTAGCTTTCTTTTGATACCTAAAATTTTGACCACTTCCAGTAAAATCTTTAGTTCTGGGGATGAGCTATTACCATTACCGATCAGGACGTAGCCCTTTCAGGTTTGTGGGTCACAGTCTTGTCAAACAAAATCATTTGTAATTGGACATGGCTCCTTTAAAACTTATTCATTTGAAAACAACTAATATTCAGAAAATAATGAAAGTGTTGTTTCATCTTTGTTATTTATTACAGGTTGACAGGCTGGAATACAAAGTAGTACAACCACTAACTCTGTATGGGACAACATGTAAACACAAAAGAGTAAGTAGTAAATTCCACTCTTACCAAGTATGTGGGGGGGGGGGGGGGTTCGGCCCGGGTTGGTGCAGTGGGTCTTCCCTCGCTTCGCACCACTGTGGTCCCAGGTTAGATGCTCGGTCGGGCCTGTAATTTCATGTGCATTTGGTTTCCAGTCCTTACTCGGCCTTGCAGGTTTCTCTACAGGTACTCCGGTGTCCTCCTGCTTCTAAAACTGGGCTTTCTTCCCTAACATGTATAATAAAGTGAATTGAAATAAAGTATCTTCGTGACACTAAAAATGACACGATTTAGTGTTGACTGTTGTCATTAAATACTAATACATCCTCCTCCTTACCAAGTGGTGTAGCTGGAGGTGGGCACATGGCTTGGGGGAAAGAGTTCCATTTATGTACCCCTTTAAAATCCTACAGGAAACAAATCATTTTTATTTATGGCCTAACACAAACAAATACCCTAACCCTAAGGCCAAAAATATAAAAGAATTTGGTACATGTATAGAACTTTGAAGGGGGTACAATGGAACTCTTGCCGGCCTGGGTGCTCTTTTAAGGGGCACCAATATACTGGGACTATACCTAGTGTGCTCTAAAGTATGAAGTGATGATGATGCGCAGATATACCAGGCGCAGATCTAGGGAGGGGCGGAGGGGGCGTGCGCCTCCCGGTAATTCTGCAAAATCTTGCAAAATCAGCCCATTTTGGACAAGTTTCAGCCTTCAGCCCCCCGGTAATTTTGACGTTTTTCAAATCCTGGATCCGCCCCTGTATACCCATTGCTACCTTTCATTTGCAGTGTGCTTGTGGTTTAACCACACATGGGTGAAAGTTGGGTAAGGTTTTGCTCTCAATTCTAAGTTGTGGTTCTCTAAGACAGGGTGGTTATCCTTTCAAAATTGACCCTACAGTCTAGTAGTCAAAATGGTTGTCTTCCCCCCTCAATTTAATGGACTATCTTTCCCTTCAGAAAATTGATGCCCCTTCAGTTCCAATTGAAGTTAATGTCATTTCCTTCAAAATTAGTATTCCAAGTAAAAAGATTAATGCTTTGCCTTAAGGCTCTGCGACTGATGTGGTTCCCTTCAAAGTCAATATTAAAAATCAATTTTTAGGAAATTCTAATTGGATTTTTAATTTATTACAAATATGTAAAATTTAAAGTGACAGGAGGAGATTTTTTTGAGGATATAAATTTCTCTCAAATTGCACATGATCGGTTGTAGACCACCTACCGAGAACATTTCAAAGGTTTATTGGACAAACAAGCACAAAAGAAAACCACAAACATTTTTTGAACTTCAACTGCTATTCTAAATCGTCACTTATAGGAAACAATGCTTTAAATTTCTGTTGTGCACAAACAGAAATTATAACTTCATCATCTTATTACATCAAGGCGGGTATGCGGCTTTACTTTCAGGTGTGATCTAAAATGGTAAGCATTCCAACATATGCAAAAAAACCTGGGTTCGAAAAAAATGGATGAGCTTCTCTTGGAATGCATAATGTCTCTTTAAGGATTATGTTGTTCCCTTCAAAATTGATTATTATAAAAAACTTTATGAAATACTAATTGGGTTTTATCATTAAGAAATATGTGAAATTTCTTTTGTTGACAGGTGATGATCTCAAAGCAGCATTTGCAGCCAGAAACAAAGAGGTCAACCAGCAGAAGAAACTGGAGAAAGTAAGACAGAGAACCCGGGGACAGGCAGCAAATTATCCTTCATGTGCATAATTTGATTGTGTGGTGTATTACTGTTTATGGGGGTTATTTGGTTTTTAAATAAAAATACAAAACTCTTTTTTTAAATTTTGAACAGTTTGAAAGTAAACTTTAGGGAAAGGTTGCTATAATGTGTTCATCACCACCTAGGCAGCTCTTCAGCCCCGCGATATTGATATAGAATAATGCGGGCGCAGCTGTGAGCAACACTACCGCAGCCGGTTGCAGTATGTGATGTCGTGCGCGCATTGCTTGTGCGAAGACGGGCGCAAGATGAAACAGAATTACTTTCATGTGCGGATATACAAAAACCGAATAATTTTTGCCGATTAGGTGATGAACAAAGTATTAGATTGGTGAATTGGCAGTGGATGTAAATTCTTTCATTTCAAGACGTTATACACATACTACACAGGGAACTTTTGGTATTAGCAGTCCGACAAATCGTTTTGCTTCAAAGTTCTAAAAGTGAGCCAGTCGTGTATAATCTGCCAGATATTTTAAATGGGTAGATACTTAAAATAAAAAAATCATCTTTATTACGTAACATATATATACATATAAAATAAAGAAAGTGTAAACATCTAAACCAAGAAACTGGGGGATATATAAATTTAGTATATTACAAAAGGCAGGTAGTAATACAATAACTAAGTATAAAATTTAGAATAAAAAATTTATACATGTATAGAACTTTGAAGGGGGTACAATGGAACTCTTGCCGGCCTGGGTGCTCTTTTAAGGGGCACCAATATACTGGGACTATACCTAGTGTGCTCTAAAGTATGAAGTGATGATGATGCGCAGATATACCAGGCGCAGATCTAGGGAGGGGCGGAGGGGGCGTGCGCCTCCCGGTAATTCTGCAAAATCTTGCAAAATCAGCCCATTTTGGACAAGTTTCAGCCTTCAGCCCCCCGGTAATTTTGACGTTTTTCAAATCCTGGATCCGCCCCTGTATACCCATTGCTACCTTTCATTTGCAGTGTGCTTGTGGTTTAACCACACATGGGTGAAAGTTGGGTAATGTTTTGCTCTTCAATTCAATTTTGTTTTGTTCTCTCAAGAAAGGGTGTTATTCCTTTCAAAATTGATACCATTCCTATCAAAATTGTTGTCATTCCCTCAAAAATGGATATTATTCCCTTCAGAAATTGAAGTTCCAATTGAAGTTAATGTCATTTCCTTCAAAATTAGTATTCCAGTAAAAATGATAATGCTGCCTTCAGGCTTGACTGATGTTGTTCCCTTCAAAATCAATATTAACGAGTGCATCAATGATGCAGTAACCCATCAATTGGGATGGTTAGGGAATGCATAGTTGTATTAAGTTTGGATTTGACCTCCTTTGGCCTTGAGTGACCCCTGATGACATTAACATGACCTTTTTTTTTTTTTTTTTTTTTTTGAAAGTTGGGTAATGTTTTGCTCTTCAATTCAATTTTGTTTTGTTCTCTCAAGAAAGGGTGTTATTCCTTTCAAAATTGATACCATTCCTATCAAAATTGTTGTCATTCCCTCAAAAATGGATATCATTCCCTTCAGAAATTGAAGTTCCAATTGAAGTTAATGTCATTTCCTTCAAAATTAGTATTCCAGTAAAAATGATAATGCTGCCTTCAGGCTTGACTGATGTTGTTCCCTTCAAAATCAATATTAAAAATCAATTTTTAGGAAATTCTAATTGGATTTTTAATTTATTACAAATATGTAAAATTTAAAGTGACAGGAGGAGATTTTTTTGAGGATATAAATTTCTCTCAAATTGCACATGATCGGTTGTAGACCACCTACCGAGAACATTTCAAAGGTTTATTGGACAAACAAGCACAAAAGAAAACCCCAAACCTTTTTTGAACTTAACTGCTATTCTAATCGTCCCTATAGGAAACCATGCTTTAAATTTCTGTTGTGCACAACAGAAATGACTAAATCATCATCTTATTACATAAAGGCGGCGTATTCGGCTTATTCACTTCAGGTGTGATCTAATACATTGGTAAGCATTCCAAATATGCAAAAAAAACTGGGTTCGAAAAAAAATGGATTGCGCTTCTCTCTGGAAATGTCCTCATGTCTCTTTAAGGATTATGTTGTTCCCTTCAAAATTGATATTATAAAACTTTATGAAATACTAATTGGGTTTTTAATTCATTAGAAATATGTAAAATTTCTTTTTGTTGTACAGGATGATCTCAAAGCAGCATTTGCAGCCAGAAACAAAGAGGTCAACCAGCAAAAGAAACTGGAGAAAGTAAGACAGAAGAACCCAGGGGACAGGCAGCAAATTGTATCCTTCATGTGCATAATTTGATTTGTTTGTTGTATTACTGTTTATGGGGTTATTATGTGTCAGAGATGAGTGTTAAATTTTGAACAGTGAAAGTAAACTTTAGTGGAAATGGTTTGCTATACTTTGTTCATCACCAAATAGGCAAGACTCTTCACACCGCGAATTGATATAGAATAATGCGGGCGCAGCTGTGAGCAACACTACCGCAGCAGGTGCAGTATGTGATGTACGTGCGACGCATGCTTGTGGTAAGAGGCGCACGCATGAAACAGAATTACTTTCATGTGCGGATATACAAAAACCGAATAATTTTTGCCTATTAGGTGATGAACAAAGTATAGAGTGAAATTTGCATGATGTCAAATTCTCTTCATTTCAAGAGTTACTACACATACTACACAGGGAACTTATTGAGTTTAGCAGTCCTACAAATTGTTTTGCTTCAAAGTTCTAAAAGTGAGCCAGTCGTGTATAATCTGCCAGATTAAAATGGGGTAGATATGCTTTAATTCCATCTCTTTGGAATTATTTTTGTTTTGCCTCTGAGCCTGCTCAGAGCAAGATGAAGAAATCATTTCTGTTTCCATTTTCAAACATTTTGGTTAATTTTCTCCATTTCAAAATTATTTCTTCAATTCAAACCAAACTTGGATCAGTGGGTGGGCATGATGGGAAAAAGTTGTGAATCTAGGAAGCTCCTTCCCAGGAAATTTGATGATTTCGAGGGAAATTTTACTTTTCAGATAAAGAAATACTTAAAGGGGAGCATCACGCTAAGCTTTGTTAGATGTTCTCAACAAATAAAGCAGGTGTGCGATGGAATGTTAGAATTTTAGCGGATTATATAGTGTGTCCCACAAAATGTCACCGTATTCTTAGTTTTAAAACGCACAACTAAATGTCAGCCGAAATGTCATTAAGCATGTAAGGCTTAAGTAGAGCTATTCACCAGAGCTATTCATATTAGAGTCCCTCAATGCCACATGCTATACACTGACATCAAATTTGCTCCATAAAATCAATTGAGACCTTCAATGGTACCTTGGAATGACACTATTTTGCTATATGGCCAGCTGAATGGGGATTTAAAATGTTATGTGGGACTTCAATTGGGATGTCGTAGTCTTTACATCCGAGTACTCGTTATTTGTATTGAGGTTAATCTGTGAAGCAGTTATTTCTTTTTGGGAACATAATCATGGCAGATATGCATTGATTAAAAGGCATACAAACCTATGTTAGATATTCAAAGTAAATAAATGTTGTATTG
This sequence comes from Ophioderma brevispina, assembly GCA_023653785.1. Taxonomy (NCBI): domain Eukaryota; kingdom Metazoa; phylum Echinodermata; class Ophiuroidea; order Amphilepidida; family Ophiodermatidae; genus Ophioderma; species Ophioderma brevispina. Next base: position 37,341 of record JAMKCH010006467.1, on the reverse strand, counting down.
ACGATAGAAACATCACTATGGCCATGGGATTATTGGTAACATGGATGCGCCCATCAGTTCCCGCTTTCATTTTTTGTCTTCGAAATAGCTAATTAATTTATTGTATTAAATATCATCACTGTTGAAAATTGTTTCAACATAATTTATCACAAGTGTGAACTAAAAATTAGTGTGTTATTTCCCTTTAAAATATTGTGGGAAATCTGCAGGAAATGTGACTCACTTCTCAGGAAATAAACAATTTTTCCAGCCCTGTGGATGGGAAAGAAGGTTGGCCTTCAGGAGGTTGAGGTCAAAGGTCATGTCAAATCACAGTACAAAATGATCTGCCTATTGAAACGTGCTTTGTGTGTTCTGTTGCATCAGTCATAGGCATATATTTGCCCCTGCCTTACCTAGAGCAATGAAATTTAAAGGCTGACTCAGAGATTTTGAAATATAATTATTTTGAGTAGAAATTAAAAATCGTCATCTAGAACTAAAGATAGTCACCTAAAATGTTCAATTCCGAAGTTGGAGATGAATTGGATTTTCCGTTTTCGTGCAGTAAACATTTATGCACTGTATAACAGTGCCATAGGATACCGTGTATAACAAAAATTCAGGATCTGGTATTTTATAACAAAGTTGTGAATTTCTATATGAAGGACTTCGATTTGGGCTTAGTTATTTCACACAATGATTAGTATATGGACAAGCATTATGTACATGCAAAAAATATGATTTGTTCGAAAATTGAGTGCGCCCTCACACCCATCAGGAAATCTCTGAGTCAGCCTTTAAAGGACCACAGAGATACACACACTCATTTGGCTACTCATAATGGATGTTGCAGAATTTATAAGATGGCCATCAGTACTTCCATCAAACGTGAGTCTGTCCCAATGACGTAAATATAACCCACACCCGAAGATTCTCCCGAAACGGCGTAACCAAAATGGAGGTGCCCAAAAGTATTATAATGAGCATACGATAATTTCATTATCATAGTTTTGGGCACCACCATATTTGGTTTACGTATCGTCGTATTTGGAAAATCCTTAATGCATATTTATGAGACACGCGGTATTTTACGTTCGTCACACTCAGCGAGTGAAAACAACAATAACAACTGATGCCACATGCTATCACTCGGACTCAAATATCTCTTTTCCTAAGCAAAATTAACAGGGGTCATCGGGAGACTTTGTGCATTAGGAATGCAGGAATCTTTTAGATGCATGGTTTCTTTCATTGATTGGGTTTTGCATAATTATTGCAGAAAAATCGGCCGATCAGACAATGGAACACTAGGGAAATTCAACACTGATAACATAACGCGTGATGCACAGATTTTTATATGCGTGTGCTTGCGCCTCAACAGTGACGACACGCGCGTGCTTACGCAGCAACAACCACGGCGCGCTGTGTGTGAGAGAAATCGGTTACGGGTTTGGGCTATTCCACAATACACACGATTTCCCTCTTGGTTTATTATTCCAGCTCTATGGTCTGTCCATACCACAGACTCACAAGGACAGTAACTGCAAACTGCTTCAACCAACTTTTTCATTGTTTACAAACACAACTTTGACATCTCGTACTGCAGTACTCACAATTGTGCTGAATTCACCACCCACTTGTATATTAACTCAATTGTTTTCCCTTAACCTCATGTTAATCTAGTCACAAGCTGAGTCTCAGTTACAGAAAGCCACAGTAGATGCTACTAGATCTAATAGGGCACTAGAGGATGAAATGGACTCATTTGAAAGGAAGAGATTGCAAGATCTAAAGGTAATAGTTTGGAAAAGTACAGGTGAAGTAGTAATTTGTAATACTCTTCACATCTCGGTGCTTTTGGACAGCTACATACGTGGCAATTTGGGTCATCTGTAAGATAGTTGAATGACGATAATCAATGTATGCTTGTCATTGACTTTGCTCTTCATAGATTTTCATGTTAGAAAAATTCACTGTAGAAGCCGTAACCACACTCATATTTTCAGTGCAGCAGATGTAATCTGCATACTACCACGTTGATCTGCCTGTCTGCCTTTCAGCACTTTAAAAAATTTGCTGCTTGTCACATGACTTAAAATTGTACCCTGTGTGCATTGACCCATTGATGGGGACATAAGGAGTGTTTAGGCATTTGAGGTCAGAGGTCATATATACAAAATCATGTGGGGTTATTATGCAAAAATACTTCTTACACAGAAATGAATGGATAATCACCAAAATTCTTCAAAATGATCTTGAACTTGAAGGGAAGGTTATAGGGCATTTAAGAACGAGTTCAAAAACCACCTTGGTCCATTTGAGGTCATTGTTGATTGTTGGAAAATGCTTTAAAAAACTTCTGCAGAAATAGATGGACTATGACTAAAAGTTGCTCAACAGAATGATTCTCATATGATAGGTCGTATAGGGTTTGGAGGTCAGAGGTCATTTAGGATTACTCTGAATAGGTTATTATGAAATGTGTAAATGTTTTTATTACTCAGTGTTAGATTTAACCAAAGTTGCTAAGATGGAGGTGTCAACTGGAGATGATCTGAGGTACTGTTGAAAATGCTTAAAATTGCCTCATTCAAAGAAAAGGATGGACGCCCATTGAAATCAAGCAATGTTCTAAGTGCTTTTACAGATATGTGACCTGCTCCCACAAAACCAGGACAAAGTTGCCAGAGTACTTTAGAATAAAGAGATCAATAAACTTGTGTAAAATCAATAGAAAACAAAAGAATTTCAAGGCATATATTGATTTTTGATGGACAAAAGGGAAGTGCAATGTTTACATATTATTTTACATATTATTATACACATCATTTTAAAGCTTGTTTTTTTAGCATTTCAAATCTGCACATACTTCAAAACGAAAATTTTCCGACTTTATCCAGTTTTCGTGGGAGCAGGTCACATATAGATGGCTTTCATCTATAGTTGCCTAGAATGATTCTTATGGAGTAAGTCATGTGGAACATTCACAAACGATTAATCAGGTCATTTGAGGTCTTTGTTGAAAAATGCATAAAAAGCTGTTTTGTTTGCAAACAAAAATAATAGGTATTCATAATGTTCAGCATGACTTTCTCATCTGTTTGTGATGGCAAAAGTTAGCTTTCAGAGGTCAAAGGTCATCAGGAGGTCACAGAGAAAAACAGATTTAATAAACCATTGGTGCTGTTGGTGTCAGTGGCCATAGCCATTAAGGCACTCCAGAGTACCGGTACTGTCACAATGGCATGTGGCAAACCCTGCAACTGAAGAGGGTACAATTTGTCATTGAGTTTATCCTTGTCAGTCCTGACATAATTATTTTTTTGTTTTCAGGGCATTCTTTCAGAATTTGTGAAGATTGAGATGTTGTTTCACAGCAGAGTTCTTGAGGTGTTCACAGAAGCATGGCAGAACCTTAACTCCATCAATGATGAAGATGACTTGGAGGTACTGATTTGAGTCATTTTGATGGTTTTTTTATATTGTTACCGTATGTTTGTTCCATATTCTTAGTACACTTCAGGAGCTTCACTCACTAAACATATCACTCTCAATGTTTGGATTTTGTCATAACAAAACCCTTGATAAAGATCCCCAAATAAACCAATTCACATTACCCACAATGCTGTGCAAAGTGAGCTGTTGACATTTTTCCGATACAGGTACACATTTATATCACAGGTTTAATTTATCCTTTCCTGATATAGGGAAAACCAGTGCGAGTGCTGTTGCCAATACCTGCTAGTCAAAACTGCCTCACTTTTGTTTATTAGGTTTTGCATCATCAACGGCAGAAAGAGCCAATTACGAATAAGGTCTATAAAAAAATAACATTTCAATCTGTTTCTTTTTTCTCTAATCTGCTACAAATCTGTAATCTACTTCACACAATGTCTTGATTTCAAAAACTTATCATATAAAATCCTGCTGAATCAAGCAAAAACGAGTCAACGCATGGTTCTGCTTTGATTTTAGCTGGTCTTGGAGTGGGTTTTATTTTCCATTCTTAAACAGCTGTGAAATGTAATCAATTTCATTGGTTGATGCCCGGGTTTAATTCGTTTAATTGAACCCAGGTAGTACGCGCTGCGTATTGAAGTTATTTTTAGGTTGAAGCGCTCGCGTCATACTGCGTTTTGCTACTTTCGCGCACGCTTGTCTATGTTGCGTCTCGTTGCGTATGATCGTTGCGTTCAACGGGTTGTTCGATTGTTGTCACTGGGTGGTGGCAGTCCTTTCTTGTTGTATTGAAGCCGTAAAGCATCGCGAAATTGGATTAAAGATGACCTTAAATGATAAAGCTGTTTAAGAATGAGAATAAAGGTATGATATGGGAACCGGTACTCTCTTTAGGACGAATTGAACCCGGCGACACCATTATTTTTCGCGTGGAAGAACTCGGCCTCCGGCCTCTTTCTTCTACTTAAAATAATGGTATCGCCTTGGGTTCAATTCGTCCTAAAGAGAGTACCGGTTCCCAAAACCATACCTTTATTCTCTAAATAATGTTATATAATTCTTTCTACCAGAGGATTACAAAACATTTTTTTCAAAATAAAGCATTTTATGTTAACAGTGTAACAATTATCTCAACGACCTTCATCTTGATATATTTTATTCAACAGGAGTTCCGAAACACACTAAGGCCTCTGAGCGGCACCGGTAGCGAGTCCCGTCTGGATCTGAGCCGCCACAACTCCCGTAACTCTCTGAATTCAACAGACCAAAGCAGAAGGCCCGTTTCACGTAACAATAGCAAATCAAACCGTAATGACACACACGTGCAAGACTTTGATGATGATGATGACGACGACGATGACGAGGAAGAAGATGAAAGTGAAGAGGAAGATGTGGATTATCACTGAAATTTCGGGGCTAAATATTTTTTTGCGTTTGCGTATTTAAGGTTACTTCTCAGCCCAGGAAGTTCTTTGAACTCTGTATAACATTGTCCTAGCAAAGCAGTGGTGTCCAACTTGTCAAATGTATTCATTGATATAGAAATGCATAAATGCTGTATTGTCAAAAAACAATGCTCCGGGAGCTATAGAGAGCAGTGTATTCCACAGACCCTCTTGTAAAACATCTCCCTCGCTAGATTTCTTTCTCAAACTCTGACCTAAACCTTTCGCCAAAATGTGGGCTACTTGTTTTGGGTTGAGAAAGTGAACTACGCTTCCGTGAGGCGTCTATGATGTTTCTCATTAGTGGTGAGTGCCTTGTGACCACATACACGCCTGCCAGCATCTGCCTGACTGGCCCTTATTCAGTCATATACTTGTCAGCGCATCATCATACGCAATACCATCGATAACCATTGGCCACATTTGGACCCTCTACAACATTTCAGCTAATTACATATTAATCCAAATTTTTATGAATACCTTTAAAGGTGGTTGTTCCGGGGTTGGTACATTTACTGCACCCACTTTGTCTGCTCCCAGTTGAATTGAGCAGCCTTGACGGAATAAAGTACAGTATCACATGCACTTTATTCTGTCAAGGCTGCTGAATTCGACTGGGAGCAGGCAAAGTGGGTGCAGTAAATGTACCAACCCGTTGTTCCGATTTATGTGTACTGTGTTCTCTACTTGATATGAGAGCATGGCACTTGCACATACACCCCATCAAGTACCGTGTGAAACAAACTTGTGGTTTTGATGGTAGACGCATGTTGCAAAGCCCTATTCAATACTGTGCTATTGTTGATGGTTAACCACTAAAACGGCAGTTTTTTGTTTATATCTTGTGAATGAAATGGATTTGAGGGCTCAAATTTCAGGATGACAATGAGAAAAATATGGCCTTTCATCTGTTATCAAAATTTACTTCCGGGTAAATCAGTGGGGTCCCAAAGAGAAGCGGCTAGGGGCCGACCAGGTAACCTTGTCACTGAAGAAGATTATAGTATGTGTGCGCTTTATTCCGTTAAGGTGTTTTATTTAAGTATTACAAAAACCGATCTTCTGCCAGCTCGAGTTTCGTGGTGTGCTTCTATAGGCGCTCGTCTTGTAATCAAGAGGTCCTGGGTTCGATTCCCACTTCTGACGCAAAATTTTAATCTATTATTTTGGGACTTAGAGATTGCAATGGAAACTTCAAAGTTGGCTGAGCTGCGATTTACACGGTAAGTATAGGGTTACCTGGTCGGCCCCTAGCCGCTTGTTCCCAAAGACGATCGGAACACACACCTTTAACTCTATGGTGAGGTCATAAGGCTAGATACAAAACTATAGTCGGGGACAGAATTAGGCGACCAATTGCGTATACGTAAAGGTTTGTCAATCAGCGTGGTGTGGACTGTGATTGGTTTGAATGTGTAGTATGGGCGGGACATATGTTCGAACAAAATATGATTAAAATGTCAAAATATGCCCTATTTGAGTCGGGGTTTTTGACGCATGGACACAATAATTCACGTAAGTAAGCTTTAAATGATCACAGATTTATTCTTCATGGCCTACATTGGTTCCGCACCGTTAAATTATGTTAGACGCCCAATTGGTCACCTTATTCTGTCCCGGACTATAGTAGACCTTTTTTCCTGTGATAAGCTTTCACCGTTATGATTACGAATGTAACACAAGGAAGCCCTCTTTTGTGGATTGGGAGTATAGTTAAAAAGGGTCAAGTTAAAGGCACTATCAGTGATCCGTCCGAAAGAGTCAAAATATTTGAAATTTGCAGGAATAGCTTACAAATGTAGGATAAGTCCGTAGAATTATTTTTTCCAACTGAAAACTTATAGAAATGAAAGAAAACAGCACTATTCAAAGATATGAATCTTCATTCAATTAGGTGTTGTAGTAAGTGTCTGTATGGACAGTAATGACTAAAATATCTGATTTTGTCTTTATTGGGCTGCTTTTGGTCGTGTCACTTGTAGGGTATGTTAGGATACCTATACTTGTTACAGAGATGCAAAAATCTGATTTAGCAAATCACTGATAGTGCCTTTAAAAAGGGGTCTAATTGAAGTATACTATAGGGAAGAGTACTAAACATTATTTAGTAAGTGGTTTTGTTCCACTGATTTTGTGCAATTGCCCCAAGGTGGACATAAGCAACCATTAACCATCATTGAGCCAGTTAAAGGGATAAGCAGTGATTATGTAAAAAAATGTGGAAATCCATTTTTGTCCCCGCCGAACGAGTTCGGAACGGGGACTATAAAATGAGCAGCGTCCGTCCGTCTGTGACAAAAATGTTAACCCACGTTGTACCGTATACGATTTATCTGGAGTTCCGTAAGGGCAACAATGATGTAACTTGGTGGAAAGAAGCGGGTTGATGAGTTCTCGACCTGATTAGATTTTGGGCGTAAAATATGCTAATTAAGTATCTAATTTGCATAATTTATGAAAATTTTCCTGCAAGGCCTGTGTACAAGTTTTCTAGAGTTCCGTAAGGTGTATAATGATGTACCTTGGTGGAAGGAAGCGGGCTGAAGAGTTCTCGACCTGATTAGATTTTGGACTATTTTGGTCAAATTGAGTGTGCAAATGAGCTAAATTAATATGCAAAAATCAGCGTAATTGCTATATTTATGACACTGTACATTGGATACTCAAAATTCCTGCGCTGCATGAAAGCCTATCATGGGGCACATCTTTTTTGCAATTTGAAAGTATGTGATATATGCAGCTTAGGTATGCAAATGAGCTAATTCAATATGCGTAATTGCTGTATCTCTGAAACGGTACATCGGATAGGCAAAATTCCTAAGCTACATGAGACTACTTTTTTTTTTTTTTTTTTTTTTTTTTTTTTTTTTTTTTTTTTTTTTTTTTTTTTTTTTTTTTTTTTTTTTTTTTTTTTTTTTTTTTTTTTTTTTGCGGGGTTTTGGGGTGGGACTTGCGGGGTGTTGGGTTTTGCAGGGTGATGGGGATGGGGTGCTGTGGGTTGTTGCGGAGGGGTGGGGTGTTGTAGTTGCATTTATCGCATGTTAGTGATCGCAACATTCGGCGGGGGCATGTTTTACGCATCGCGTAAATACGAGTTTGCCTTGGTTATCTTATAAATCAGAGATAAATGTGTATAATTCCATATAACTGCTTTAAAAGTGAAAAAATGAAGTACTTTAGGAAATTTGTCACACCGTCTCTCGCAAATAGACATACAGCAATGGCATCTCAAAATCTACACTAAATAGCTGATCATGGTTTACACTAATACAGGATAAACAAAGGTCAATAATGTTTGTGTTTGAGGTCAAACTGTGCAGGTCATGGTGCACAATATCACACTTAAAAGTCTGGAATATTCACAGGGAAAGACTTTTTTTGGTCTCAAGTCGGAATTTTTATAAGCCCATATAGAAATTGCAGAATCGGATAAAGGACTGTCTTGTCTTTAATACACTGATTTCAAGCCAACCACTTGCTGGTTTGTTAGCTCATCCATATCAGTAACAAAAATGCCAAATATGAATTTGGATGATTTTTTTCAATGTTTCGGTTCAGTAAATCACTGCTTATCCCTTTAAGGGGCATTTCGTGATCCACACCCTCGTCCTCCGAATTACCTAAAAAAAGTTGAGATTTTTATATCATCTGAACTGATAAGTATAGAGTGTCTGCCTTTTCTTACGTGCAAATTCGATCTACTCTGGAAGAAATTCAAAATTTATTTTCTGTCCGTAAACTGAAAGAAATTACAACGCAGTGGCCTATGGGGCACCATGATATAAACATTTGCTTATAACATCAACAATATCAACAGAAATTTGGAAATTAATCTTTTTTTTGAGATACCTAGTGAACCATAAACAAAACATAAGGTGCTAGGATCACAAAATGCACCTTTGAGTCTCCTTTGTGTATGAGGCCTGGATGAAAGAAATCAAGCCTAAACCACCATTAATTGAGAAAGCTAGCGAGTATCATGCATAACCAATGTATTTACTGTATTGTATAGGTCCAATTGCACACAAAGTGGTAGTGGTTTGTGCATTCAGCTGTAGTAAAAGTTGTTTTATGTTTGAGGGCACATGTGGTCCAGTGAATATGACGACCGACTCATGATCCAAAGGTTGGGGGTTGCCTCGCTGATCTCAAGCGAGTTCGGGGAGCTGTATGTTTTATTAGGGAATTACATCTAAGTGCTGGATAGGATTGTGCGCTTGAACAGCTGACGGCCTAGATGAAGCAAAAATGGTTGCGACGATTCCTGACGGCAGCGCTGTGATCTTTGTAGGAATGGCGCATATAAAAGCAAAAATATGATTATATATAAAAAAAATAAAAAAAATAAAAAAAATAAAAAAAATAAAAATATTTGGAAATTTGCAGGAATCTCATAACTTATTTTTTGAAACTGAAAACTGATAGAAAAGGAAGAAAATCGCAGTATTTAAAGATATGAATCTCCATTTCAATTACGTGTTGTAGTGTAGTGTCTGTAAAGACAGTAATGACTAAAATATCCAATTCAATCCTTATTAGGCTGCTTTGGTTTATCACTTGTAGGGTATGTTAGGATACCCATACCTGGTTAAAAGAGGCCAAATTGGCTTTTTATACTAAAGTTTTTTGATTTTCTGACTTATAGGACAAATTCACTGATAGTGACTTAATGTGTCACCAGTCAAGAGGTGTGTCCAGGTTTTCTAATTGTGTGCTAAAGCAAGAGATTTATTGCCCTTTTATTGATTTTTGCTGTTTGCCACCTGTAACCCCACAAACTTTTAGGCTTAAGGTGCATTTTGTGATTCTAGAACACTTTGTTTTTTTCAGGGATGTTTCGCTAGATCATTGAGAAAAGCTTATCCCAAAATGTCACTTGCTATGATCTTGCAGTTGATACTGATCTGGTTATGAGCAATATGCTTGTATCACAGGGTCCATAGGCTACTGTATTGTTCCAGTTACAGACAGAAAATCACACATTTGTTTGTGATGAATTTCTTAGAGATGCGACTGAATTTGCAAGACGGTGTAAGGAAAATGTGGTACACGTGTATACCAAGGCTAACAAGTTCAGATGATATAAAAACCTTTTTTTAAATCTTTAATATTATAAACAAAAGAGAAGTTTCTAGGATCACGAAATGTGCCCCTTCCTTTTTAAAGGATGATAACATTGTGGTATACTTTTCAACATTGTATTTGATCAATTTGAAACCCTGTGATTCTTTGTCTAAACACCAAAAAAACCTGCTCTCTAACATCATGATGTGCATATGTTATGTCACAAGGAACTGAAAAAAAAAAACCCACAGCAATACTTAATGTTTGACAGCATTTATTAGTTAATGCCTATAGAATAAAACTGAAGTTCATTATCTAACACCAACATTCAATTTGGGTGTAGGCTAGTTAAATCGGCTACTACAGGATTCATAAACATAAAATGTGACTGTGTATTTCATATATAAACTTAGTACTTTACATCACCTCTGTTCCTCAGAATTTTTGATTAATTAATTTGTAATTTTGTTACGAAAAAATGTAAGGTCTATAAACTAGATGAGTTTTGTTTCTAGATGATTTATCATTGTAAAAAGATTGAATACTGGTTTTAGTGGATGTAAAACTCTGCATTTGTGGCTCAATGTCTGACTGACAGCACGTTTTTTAATCCTGCACTTTGAGGAGCATTACCATGTTCGAATAGTACCAGAGAGATAGTACTATAGTTCTTGTCACGGTGCAAAGAAGCATCAATAGCAAAACACCAAATCACTGCCACGCCAGTGTGCCCCTGTTCACATAATCGCTTTCTGCTACAACTCAAAGCAACTCAGTGCAAATAGAGTTAAAATTAAATATATCTTATTGCGGTATTGGCAATGCTCTTTGGGGTAGAGGACACTGGTGGAGATTTCTGCCTGCTTTCATTGATCACAGCTGTTTGAAGGTTCATTTATTAGGACCAAAACGAATTAAACAAAAAGTATTGCCAGCCCAACAACGTTTGGACCAAGTTTGGTTTATTTAGTTCACTAACACATCCAGTGTAAATTATGATTTTTCTTACACAAAAATAGCTTTTCTACGTCTTCTGTGAGAATGGCATATAGAGGGCGCTATAACATACCAAATTATGACCTTTGTAGGCCTACTGGCAAGATTCCCACAATGGATTTGTCTGATTTTTTGCAGAGATAATAGCCCTGCATGTCCTACCTATATCAGTTGTCGAAAATTGGGTCGCCACTGCTTAAAACTGTTCCATGAAAAGAGATAATTTCAAAGAGGTTCTATATAGATAGAGGCAAAAACGTTACGTTAAATCTTAGAAAGTCATCGTCTCCAGTTGTGCCGACCACAAAGAAAACAGAGTACCAACATAGAAAGCAATGGGTGCGCTTTGCATATACACTAATCGTAGTTGTACAAATGATGTAGGGTTAGAGTGGCACGGTGTAATAATCGTGTACCGGGATCATTGTGCTCAGATACTCTTTTTTTCATAATGAATGCGCCGCTGGTGAAATGGTGTATTCATTGAGGCGGTTTATTTAAATCAAGACGCATGACGTGTTCATTTCATTCGTTGAGTGGTCATGTGGGGGACAAAATTGAAAACCACCAATAGCCACCCAACATCCAACAACTGATATTGGCGGATGTTTGTATCGAATTGACATTATGTGTGTATACAAGCACCCAAACTAATAATTATTCCATGCAATATTCAAAATGTCAGCGCCCAGCACGGACGACTGGTTTTGAATGGGCTTCACCCCCTTGGATAATTTGCACGGGGTCAAACAGCTGCATGATGTTCAGGGGATGTTCTATTCATGAATGAATAGAGCATCCACCTAAACAATGAAAGCATGCAGAAATCTCTGCCACTGGTAACGACCGCAGTTAGAGCAAATTAATTTATTATAATGTTGACGCAGTGAGGTATGCCCTTTGTGTAGAAGTAAAGGTCCATTCATAATATAGCGGGAGTTTCCGTAACCTGACCCCTCTGATACACTTATGAATTCAGAAACCTTAACAGAATAAAGCACAGGTTTATTCCTTTAAGGGTTTCCGACTTTGTAAGTGGGTCAGGTTATGGAAACCCCCTAATATGGCTGAGATGTGAGGTAAATAAACAATTGTATCCAAAGTTTTGCAAAGCCTTCAGTCACAGCATATACATATACACCTCAAAGGCTACATCATTCTGGTAAATAGTATAGGTACAATTTTTTTCCCCCTATCATTATCCATTGTGCATTTAGTTGAATTGTCCATGAAAGTGGTCATTGACCATTATTTAACCTATGAATATTCATCAGACCATTATTTTTTCCAAATATGGTCTTTGGACACTTTTGGAAAAAATAAGTCTAATGCATTTTTTGGTTAAACAATGTAGTACAAATGAAATTAACAACATTAAAAGAATTGCTTGTGGACAACTCTATTGTCAAGATATAAAATTTGTGGTGTCAGAATAAACACCCAAAAAAGTAACTCCCCACCTAAATTTGTAAGCTCAAACAATATATCATATTATACAGTATGGGATATAATTGGAAGCAGTGTTTATTTACACGTATTTTGATACCTCATTTGTGGCGATCGACTGAGTATTGTTGAAGTTATGCCCACTTGACCGAAGTCAAACCAGGATTTAAAAGTTGCAGTAAACCCTATAGAGGAGAATGCAGAGATTGACTTCCATCTGTAAACAGTGCGATTGTCAATAGGGCAGGGGTTCTCAATTATATTAGCTGAAGGACCAGGGAATGGCAAACATATTTGAAAGTTCCCTACTCAAGGGCCAAATACACTTGAATTTCTTTTATTTCCCTTTATATTTTAGAGAAAGTTGACAGCCAAAAATAATGGTTGGCGGGCCAGATTTGGCCCGCGGGCTGCCTATTGAGAATCCTGCAATAGGGTTTACTGCAACTTGGGGTGGGTTCAGTCAAGTTGGCATAAGTTCAACAATGCACAGCCGATTGACACAAATGAGGTGTCAAGGTATGTATAAATAAACACTGCTTCCAATTATATCCCATAATGTATAATAAGATGTATCGTTTGAACGTGACAGACAAATTTCAGTGGTGGGGAGTTACTTTTTTGGGTGTGTTTATATGTGTTAATGTTGAATGCCTTTGAGTATGATACTATGATAGTATGATAATGATGTGAAGCGGAGATATGGTATGGGAAATCCCATCCGTGAAGTGTCATACTGGGTGAACCCAGTATTACATTGAGCACATGGTATTTTCCATACCATATTGATGCTGAACCTCATAACAAATTTATCATACTACTAAAATTAATTTAATTAGGAGATTAATTTGGTCATTTTAGCATTTTAAAAGTGTGTTTTCACGCTTCTTTAACACTTTATTTGTAAACAAAGCTTGATTTATGTACTCCCTATTTGTATGCCTGGTCTGCTATACACGGTCATCGACCTAATATTTTTCTGTATTATGCTAGTAGGCGCGTACGGTACGCAGTCACATGGCTCCTTTGATGTTTCACTTAAAACTTGATGGTATTGTAAAAGAATATATTGAACGAGCTTGAAAAATATTGTACGAGTCGAAGACGAGTACAATGTTTTTCTAGCGAGCCATTCAATATTATTATTTAAAAATCAGGCTGACTCAAACCAAACTTTGCATTGACTATGTTGTAGCCCAAATGGCGAGTCTTGATCAACCATGATCAAACACACTAAACGATACCGTGTTTCAATGATGTCGTTTTCACTAAAAATGCCCGGATACGATACAATATTAAAAAGAATATTGTATTGCATCCAGGGTCTTTTACCAAAACACTGCAATACAAAGATTTCCTTATATAAATAATGGTTATTTGAACTGTACATACTTCAATATTCATACCTGCCTAAATATCCTTCTCAACAGATAGGATCTATTTATAATTACAAATTAGATCAGGCTTTTTCCACAAAAGTAAACTATTATAGTAGTAGACCTTGGTGTTAGACTCCTGACAGGCAAACATAACAGCACATTTTGATGTTTAAATAGAAAGGAAAATAAATTTCAACTGTACTGAATAATAAAATCAAATTTAGTTTCATTCTATGAGCTGAACCAACAATTTGAACCACATTTTACAAAAATTGGAGCAACTTTTAATTTTTGACCTTGTACAAACCAAAATTCTTATAAATTCAAATAAATGGGAAATAGGTGCCTCAAAAAACTTTCCAAACTTTTTGAAGAGTTTTGAAAAACTTTTCTTCTCCATGACTGGGAATTGGGAAAGAGTTTCATATGTACCCCTCTTCCAAATTCTACAGGAAACAAATTATTTTTATTTATGGCCTAACCCTAAGGCCAAAAATAAAAAAGAATTTGTTACATGTAGAACTTTGAAGGGGGTACATATGGAACTCTTGTTGGGAATGGAACCCAGCACCTCCCAACTGATACAAGAAGTATAAACACTTTTTCACATCAACAGACAACATCAACAACAGTGGACAAAGTGATTCCTATGTGTTTTCCTTCCTTAAGGCAGGCAACACAAAAAGAGGAAAGAATCAACCCCACCTGGCCTTACCTCCCCTATCACCTGGCTTCACCTTTACCCTGGCCAACCACAAGAGAAAGTGAAAATGCAAAAATAGCTAGGTGCAATAAGGAATCACACCACTAAATAAACTAGGTGTAGCAGACGACGTCAGTGCCGAGAGAGTGTTGGCGTCCCAAATATGGCCCTTGCCTAAATGAAGAGTCACAAAATGTTGATAAGTTGTGTCTTTAAATGAAATTTGAAATTAATCATAATGTGTGGACAAGTAACAAACCATTTGGGTGGTAAAGATTTTGTCTGTACCATTTTTGTATAATTTCTGAGGGTTTGGGGAACTCTGCAATTTTCATTTCTAGTACAATTTCAACTAGGCATGGACGTTTTGAAAACATGCAAATCTTTCGATGCTCAAAAAATCAGCCTTCATCATGTCTTTTTCATTTTTGTTGAAGAGGTATGGTCCTAATCTTCCAATAAAATTCACTTTTGAAATAACCAGTCGCTTTAAAGCTGAGAAATTGACGTTTAGTGCGAGGTCATTTTGTACACAAGTCTATGGAGAGTTATTTAGTGGTGTGATTCCATAAGGCAGAGGAATAAACAACTGAGGGAAGAATGGATGAGTGCAGAATTAACAGCAAAGAGAGAATGGAGAAAGCTAAAGCAGCACACAAAGCAATATAATTGGAAAATTTTCATCTAAAGGAAGATGAAGAACAACTAAGAAAAGATGTGAGTCAACTAGAGAAGATACAAAAAGGCCTGGTGAAGGCAAAGCAAAGAAATGATGACCTCATCTCAGAGTTTGAGCCTGTGGAAAATGATCTTAAAGAATTTAAGAGGAACTATGAAGAGAGGGTAAACAGGCTTAAAGACAGTCAAGCATTTGGGCAGTATTTCGAAACAAGGCACTTCTCGAACCATGTGTCTTTCCCCTCCTCACGATCAAACATGTTTAGCATTTGTACATGTACCACTTCTGATGTGAGGATGACAGAATACCACTTTAAAGGTGCTTGTTTCGATTTTTGTCTATCGGGTTCGCAATTTGATAAGAGAGCCTGACACCTGTACACACCGACCATCAAGTACTGTGGGAAACAAACTTGCAGTTTTGATGCTAGACGCAATAATGCATAGTGCAACGCCCTATTCACTCCTGTGCTAATATTGATGGTTAACCACTAAAACGGTAGTTTTTTTATCTATATCTTGAGAAAGAAATGGAATTGAAAGCAAAATACGGCCTTTCATCTGATATCAAAATTGATACTACTTCCAGTTAAATCAGGGGGGTCCCAAAGACGATCGGAACAAGCACCTTTAATCCACCCACATAATCTTTGACCCCCAATCTATGTACACCTCATATGGGCCTTGGGTCAGTGCTTACACTGATCAAGTTTTGTGATTGTAGCATTTGATTTGTGGCAGAACGAATTGATGGATTTAAAAAACAAATGACCCATTAATCGGCCCACATGTTCTTCGACCCCAATCAGAATACACAACAAGTTTGGTGATTATAGTATTTGACTTGTGGCAGAAAAACATTTATCTAAAACAGCCCACAGCAGCATCCCACTGTGCATCGATTACACCAGCATCAGGTCATGCACTGCTGCCGTTTGAAAACCGTAATTTACTTTGGATTTCCCAAGAATTTTTTTTTGCCTAAAAATGGTTCCTTTTATACCATCTGAAATTGTTAAACAGAAACTTCTACCCTGTCACATTTTTGTTTTATTATTAAACCCGGATATCCACAGACGCCTACTAAAATCTGTTTGAAAAGACTATTTGTAACAATAGTTCAACGGGATGTTGCCGGCTGCTGTGAAAACATCCTAAGCTGAAACTGTAGTCAAATGACAGAATGCCCCTTTAATCCACCCACATAACCTTTGTCCCCAATCTTTGTACACCACATAAACCTTGGGTCAGTGGTTGTTTTGATCAAGCTTGGCTGCAGTTGGCTTAAACATTTGGGCAGAAGATAACAAATTAAAAAACTTTAACCAAAATGACCGGATATACATACAGAAATAGTGATTTCTAAGTCTTGCTCAGAGCAAGCTCAGCAGCAAGACAAAAACTATAACAAGCTTCAAGCAAACTGTCAAACCTTAGCACTAGAAATGTCAACAAACAGATTCAATCAAGAGATGACACCATCCAAAAGCTGAAAGTTGAGAAACATTAATTACAGGAGGTTAAGGAGAAACAAGGAGACATCAAAAACTTGCAGAACAGGAATTAGTTACTTGAAAGAAGATAGAACAACAACTCAAGCAGGTTTGGCAGGAGACAGGGTGAAAACTTACAACAAAGTTTGTGAAAGATCTTCAAGACAGGGTGAACCATTTAGATCAAAGAAACTGAACTATAGCAACCACTTGCCATCTTTTATAGAATCAGAGGAAATTGAAACTTTCCACAATGGGAAACATGATGATGAGGTGAAGGAGGTTGTAATGGACATTCTGTGCATGAATGTGGTTATGAAAAAAATAAATAAAAAAATAACTGCTTAAAAGACATTGGACATCTCCCTTCAAAACCATTTGAAATCCAACATCTTAATGGAAGCCCACTTCCTGGCAGATTCAGAGGTTGCACAGGCCATGAAAGCAGCAGCAGATTTGGAAAAAATATTGTAAAATGCCATGCATGGGGATGGAACCACAAAATTTTACAGGAAATACCTGAATCTCCATGTCACACTCAACAATGGCTCCAAAGGACACTGACATGCCAACCGATGGGTGTCAGTGACACCGAGACAGTCAGAGAATATTTCAATAGATTAGTAAACCAGCTGAAGCTTTCAACTGTCCAGAACAATTTCATGCCTTCACATAGCCTCAAATGGCAGCATATCTCAACAGAGAGCATATCCCTCTACACTTGCTGTGTGTGAGCCACACCTGTGAGGTTTGGTGCAGGAAACCTCTCTGTCCTTGTCCAGCAAGAAATCAAGTTAGGGCTCAGTGAGAAGCTAATAGCTCTTATGCCAACCTAAAAATCCTTTCTCAAGAAGAGTGTGGTCAAATCAGCATTGGAAACACTGACCAAAATGGCAATGATGGGCACAAGTCTTCTATGTGGTAGATCTGTAAGTGCGAGGTTCCATCAGCACGTCAAACTAAGAAGCACAGTCTCTTCAAAGAACATAAATGATGGGTCAAATTGAAGATAAGTTAGTCGCTTTCTGCACGAATATTAAAAGATCCTACTAGTGACTAGAACTAGTGACCTAGTTTATGTGCACAGGTTTGTCAGGAGTTTTTCCTGTTTTTTTATACTAGATTTGTCCAAAATTTAGTAAAGAAAGTGTCATCTTATATCTCCAATACCAAACAATTTTTAAAAGTTTTAACTCTTATTGTTGTCCTGTCATTAGTACTAGAAATTTCAATAAAATGACGTTTTGACCTCAATTGCAACATATTTGGGCGGTAGCAGTCTTCCAGAAGATTTCATCACAATGTTTACCATTTCATTGTACCTATGGGGATACTTAGACACATCAATAGGTATAACAACATTGTGTACCCCACCACCAAACAGGCCGTCACTAAGGCCAAAAAAAATTGTTGTATTAGTACGTCAGCCCGGACCAGTTTTGGGCATCAAGGGGTAGGTGGAAAAGTAGAAAAATTTCATTGCTATCACATGTTAGGTACATATGTGGGGATCATGGCCTGGGTGGATGTAGAATTCAGAAGTCGTGCAATTTTTTATGGGCCAAAAAAGGTCTCAAAATGACCAATAAGGTAAAAATCGTAGAATGCGTGTTGTATTTCTTCCAAACTTTCATATTAAAAAGTCCTAGTATTTAATTGTCAACGCTTATAGGCGTGGATTCAAGAAGAATTTGAATGTTGGAATCTGGGGTCAAAAATTGACCAATGAGGTTAAAAAATCATAGAATGGTTGATGTATTTATTCCCCACTTAACTAGAATTTCATTTTCCCCACTCATAGCAGAAGATCCATGAAAATGGAATGTTGAAATCTAGGGTCAAATTTGAACCAAGAAAGGAAAAAGGGGGGGGCTTAAAATTGACCCAAATAAGTAAAAATCATAGAATGGTTATGTATTATTCCAAATTTATATTAAAATGCGTAGTATTTCATTTCTAACTCTATAGCTGTAAAGTCAAATTCAGGAGAATTTAAAATGTTGTACTCTGGGGTAAAAAATTGACCCAGAAAGGGGAAAAAAGGTCACAAAAACTTGACCCAAAATATGAGTCAGTAAAAGCTAAAATGGGTAAGGTAATCATTCCATTACATGCATTTGAAAACTTCTAAATGAAACTCATTTCAATTAATTCTATTGGTATTTGATTAAATGAACTAATTTTGAACTTTGGGTTCAAGATGTGAAATGAATCCATATTGTCCTCTTAATCATAAGATTCCAAAAATGTATAATTTGTACCACCTACGACAATGGTTTTTGAGTTATTGGGTCAAAATGGACTAAAATGGTAAAAAAAAGGTAAATCTCAATTGTACAGGGGTGCGGCAACATTAAAAGTTACTGCTTATTATTTAAATACTTGCAAATATTGGCCTGATGTAGGAGGACTCCAAAAAGTATAGTTTGATAATGCTAAATGTTTATACTTAGGAGATAAGGGTCCAAGAAGTTCAACACCCAATTGGATGTCGGTTGCCTATGACCTTGTTTTTAGTTGCATAACTGAGAATTTACTTGCAGATGGTACAATCTATTCCGTATTTTGACACATTAAGCTAGGTGAACAATTGTTTTCATTTTTACCAAAATTGGAGCCAACTTCTGATTTTGAACCCTGTACAAATAGAAATTGACCTTTTTACCCTTTTAGCCATTTTTACCCTATACTCCCAAAACCAATGATCATAGATGGTACCTCAAAACTATACATTATTGGAATCCTTATGCTAGACGGACAGTTTGCATACATTTCAAAATGATTTGGAGCATTTTAAAAGTTTGGACCCCTGGGTAACCTTAAATGGCCCCTATTGAAAAAGTAACCCACAATTTGAGAGTACTAACACCTAGCATGATATAGAGGATCCATACTAACTACCAACAAAGTTGTTAAAGCTTTTTGTAGTAAGGGGTAAGCGATGATGTTTGACCTGGGTCCGGCTCCTCCTTCTATTTTTACAGCCTTTTAGGGGTTATGGGAATTTTGGAATGGAAGATCAGCCCCACCCTGGTTGCAACCCTGATAGTGTGCATTGTTACCAATTTTGACATTTAAACAGAGCAAGGACTGCACCATATGTAAACATATATTTTGACCAAAATTGGTGTTAAATTTGACCATTTCTATCAAACTTTTCAATTTTGGATGTCACTACTATTTAAAAGTGGATATATGTTTAACTGGCAATTGATTAATGAAATTCCTTCCTGCCTAATAGTGAAACTATGCATACCAAATACCATTTTCCTTGTTTTTTAACACCCAATTTAAGAAGTAATTGTTTTTTTTTAAAACCTTTTGTTGGCCCATTTCTGGGGTCAATTCGTCTACCCCAGATTCCAAAATCCAAATTCTTCTTGAATATACAGCTAATATAGTGGGGCAAATGAACTACTATTAGCCTTGTTAAAAATTAGGCTGGAATAAACACATTCTAAGATTTTTACCCTATTTGGGTCAATTTTGACGCCCTTTTTGGCCGTTCTGGGGATCAAATAACCCAGATTCCAACATTCAAAAATCTTCTTGAATGCTACATCTATATATAGTGGGGAGAATAAGATCTATTACATTAATATGAAGTGGAATCACCATTCTAATGATTTTAACCTTTTGGGTTACTTTTGGAAACCCCTTTTTTGGGTCCTTTTCTCTTTTTTGGGTGCAATTAACACCGAGATTCCAACATTAGAATTCTTCTTGAATCTACACTGATATATTTAGATTTGACTGTATTAACATTTTAATATGAAGTCAGAATAAATAAATCACCATTCTCTGATTTTTACCTTATCTTGGCAATTTTTAAAACCTTTTTTGGCCATAAAAAAGAATTGCACAAAGCAGCCACTTCTGATTTCTACATCCACGCAGGCGATGATCTCCACATATTTACCTAACACCTGAACCACCATTTGATTTTTCTACTCGACCCCCTACCCTAACTCGAAAATCTAGAGCCCTTTTTCAAATGGCCTGACCTTACTATATGGAGTAACCCGCCCGACCCTAATATTGAAAATCAGCCCTGTACAAAGTTACCTACCCTAATTTTTTATTGATTTTCCAATCTTATTTTTCAAGTTGTTTTTATTAAAATTGTTTGATACCACTCTGAATTTTTTAATTAACCGATTTTCTCATAGTTTTTTGTGTTCTGGTTAACGTTGCAAACTTCCTCTTTTTCAATAATAAGAGGTCAATGAATTTAATACCATTACATAGACTATGTGTGAAGATTTGATGCTAGATTCATTTCAAATGCATTCAAAATTTAAAAAAAAATCGCCCTCCCTAACCCTCTTTTGCACTGGCCCATCATGCATTACGCCAATACACATTTTTTTGGCCTAAGTGTCACTGTTGCCATTTCCATTTATTTTTTTTGATATGACTGATTTGTTTGTCCCATAATTTCTCTGTGTATTGAAGAAAGATAAATATTACCCAATAAATATTTCGTAGTATAGACATTACATTATCGTAAATAAATACCTGCCTATCTAATGAGTGGCCGATGAATGGATCCAAGGAAATATCACATTAACTCAAGCCATACAACCCAGCGCCCCACACTGAAAGTGTCTTCTGCCGTCGCGGTTTTTGTCGAATGGGGCAAAGGTCACATGAGGTCACCAATGTTCACATGAGGTCCCACCAACATGTCAACCCCCCCCACCCCCCTCCTTTTCCACCAAGTTACATTAGCGTAGCCCATACGGAAACTCATACCGCATGCAATATATTTTTAAGGGTTACAATTTTGACCACAAACACTAACGCACAGACATACAAAACCAGATTAACCCTATGTCCTTGCAGAATACACAAAAAGAGGACCATATCTCACAAAGGAACATCGCCGGATAAGAATGAAAGGTCGCCTTCTATAGTTTTCATGATAACGGATGAACTTGAAAAGTTTTGCATAATAAAGCGACATGCTTCAAGTTTACCTTTGGCTGAGGTGTTTTTCAAAAAATCAATCCCACTTACATCAAATTCCCCCCAAATTCGGTTTTAGGTCAGTGTATAATACAGGCATCCAATGGGGTAAGTAAAATTTCCATATTTGAACCCTTTCCCCCCCTAAGAACCACACTGCCGGCGTGCAAGGATGCGCTCTATATGATGTAAGCAACATATAATGTGAGTGGCGGTCTGGTTCTTGGGGTGGAAATGATCTCATTTTTTTTGCTTTTTTGGTTTCTCTGGGGGGCCGGAAACACTAAAGGAATTGCCAAAAACAACACGAAACTTTTTACCATACCAACCAACCACATCACTGCACTATGTGGTAAGGCATGCTAATCTACCAAGGGCCTTCTGTTCAGTAATCGTGAATGAGCACAATTAACACAGCTGACCATGCATGTCCTGGGTATCAGAGATTCATACTAACATACAGCGGGGATGTATTTGCCAATACACTGTGAATGAAAGCTATTAAAACTGCGCCATGGGAATTGTAAATTTATTAGCTCTAGTGTATTAACTTGCTCATGATATAAATAGCACGGTCATGGGCCATTGTGTTGATTCAAAAGTCAGATGCTTGGTGTGATGTGAAGACGGTTATATAATCCAAATCTTAGAGCATAAGCTAATAGTATTGGGTATTGTTATTATAAAAAGGGCTGCTCGTGTAGCCTCTTTGAACGTTATAAACGACACAAAAGGTTTTATTATAGGCGTCAACCTACAGCTCCACGACAAGGGCAGCTATGCCAACATCTTAATGTTTTTAAGGCTAAGTAATAAAGGTCATTGAACTGGGAGGCATGCTCTAAGCTTTGCTTTTTCCAGAGAGCATGCCCTGAGTTTCTCAGATTTTATCATTTTTTCTTATACAGTGTATTTTGGGGATTATTAAAAAAAACCACCTGCGTACATGATAAAGTATTGCAAAAACCAACTCAAATTGATGGTGAAATAAACTCTATATTGATTATAGGGGCCTCCTTTCCTTCTGCCGGCGATGTCCTTGGGGCTTTAGTCTATAATGTTTTTGAATCGTAAAATTTAGAAATATTATTAACAAAGTGTGCCCCACATGGATCTCATCATACTGCTACCCTCTGCGTCACAAATGTTCTCTGCTGAAAAAAATGTCGTCTAAGGCCCCAAAGCTCCACAGAAGAGAAAAATGGGTTTCATCCTAACATATCAAGTCATCAAACCACCTCCTATTCGCTACCACTTCCATATGCCAATATTCTTATCTTCTCGAATTCAATGCATGAAAGAATCCTTATAACAGATTTATAGCGGGGAGAAGGAAAACAAAAAACAATTAATGCATCCAAAACTTAGTTAAGAACTCGCCTCAGAATGCCTTTTTCCAGAGTTT
Organism: Ophioderma brevispina; assembly: GCA_023653785.1. Classification (NCBI taxonomy): domain Eukaryota; kingdom Metazoa; phylum Echinodermata; class Ophiuroidea; order Amphilepidida; family Ophiodermatidae; genus Ophioderma; species Ophioderma brevispina. The sequence continues at coordinate 14,323 of JAMKCH010006467.1, read as the reverse complement.
GCGGCCTTAGTAGCATGGACAAAACTACCAACTGGTCGTTAACTCAATACAGGGTTTTTTTTCTAAAGGTATGGCCAGGGAAGCAATTGAAGCAACATTAGAACCCCCCCCCCCCCCCCCCCCAGCAAAAATGCTCTCTCTGGCACGCTGACATGCTTTTGGAATGAAAAAATGCTGTGATTTCGGTCTTCCCATCAACTGAAATATTTTTAACAGAACTGCTGCAGAAGATACAAGCGCCATGTTCAGTTTATAGACCACACCAAATCTTTTACTTTCATGGGTGACAGACTACTGAATATTATATATTTTCTGTATTATATAATTAAATCATGTTAAAATTTAATCATATAAATATGACGTGAAGAGAACTGGAAAATATGAAACGTGCAATGTGTTGTGCAATAAGGATGACTTATCTGATTGACCAAGTTCTAAGTGGACTAGTGTGTGAAACAATCCGGAGAACATGTCGAAGACTCCGCAGTATAGTAGAGGACATAGTCTTGTCATCTTCATTCTAAGAATTGAATAGAGGTTCTTTGTTTTACCTATCAGGAAGCAAGATTGCCAACCTTTTGATGGACAATAGACTTTTGTGTAATTGCTATGTCAAAACATATCATGTGCAGGATGTGGAAGATTGGGGACTTCCATTTAAAACATGTTTCAAAAAGCGAACTGTACTGGAAAGATACGAAATGTTTGCTTGTCTCCTTCCGCGGTTTGTGTTTGGGCCTCATGGGGAATTTGCTAAGGACAAATTGGGTTGCAAAATTATCTCTTTGCCATTTGCAAGAGATTTCATTCATCGATTGTAGACCTCTCAAACAGGAGGTGGAGAACTTTGCATAACTTTGATTTGATAAAATGTTATGTAATTTCTTATAATTTCCTGAAAAGTTGTCAGAATTATCAAAGCTTCTTCAAATTTGTACCTTTGGGAAAACAAAGGTTAATTAAATCCACAGGGGGGGAACATTTCTTCTGTACCAGTGACATTCACCCTGTTAATATGCACTGAGTACCTGTAATGGACATATGTTTATAATAATACCATCAAGATCTCAGTTATCTTCCCGTTTTTCTCCAATTCTACGATTTTGCTAAATTAATCGATCGGCCGGTCTAAAAGACCAAAAGAAGGACTTTTGTTTTTGCGATTTCGCGAAACTAGTGAACTGTACCAGCAAGAATTGCTATTGTGTCGCCAAGATTTTATGTGGACCTGAATTCTACAAGAGACTGGTGCGCAACGCCCACAAGAACGTTTGTATGATTTTATGTGAGGTTGTTTGTTTAATAATTTGATTTTTAAATAGGTACGACATACAGAAATTTTTGTGCATTGTTAATTTATGATTGATCAGAATTCATTTTATTTATATATTAAAATCATTACTTTGAATTTAACATCTTGGTCAATCAATCTTCTTTCCAATAGTCATTGGGAATTGTGGTTTTAATGAACCACGGGAGGTTACTTTTTTCTGACCTTGAGTACGTCTCGTAACACATGGAATGGGGAAATACAAGACGAGATCTTTTGGATTCCGTCCCTCCCGCCTCACATAGAGACATTGGTTGTCTGTCCATAAAGCTGTGTAAGACAATTGTCATTGTCAATGTAAAAAAAACACTAACTGACACAGAAATCAGCAGCATAAAAGCAGAAAACTTGGTTATTTTCCTGTCAATGATACAACTAATCTATCTAACTATTAATATATATGATAACACTGAAATATAGTAGGGTTTATAATCAGAACACATCCCATTCCTAGAAGTTTGGGAAGAAGGTTTGAAGAATGTTTTTCTATAGTTTGAAGGATGCTGACTCAGATTTTTGGGTGCAACCTCAGGGAAATGTGGGGAACTTTTGTAAAATAAGGGTAAAATATTAGTTAACAAAGGTGTAAAATTTGAAATCAAGGTTCATTGCATTTAAATGTACACCAATGGTATTTTGTTCCATAAGGATTTAAAACAGGTATAAGGATTTTGTCTAGGTTCCGACCTTACCCTAAAAGGTACGCCCCTTAATGGTCAAGGTCATCCTGGGGTAACGTTTCCCAGTGCTCCGATTTTTGTTAAACGGGTGTCCAAATTGTTCGCCTTGCCTTAATATTTAACAATGTTTGGCAATTTGTTTTCGTATTAGATGCAAATGTAACAGGTGTCTACAGTGAATTTTCTGTTCTCTTCCAGTATGACCAGGGCAATAATTTGACAAAAACCGTTTCAAAACCAAAATCTGAGCATTGGATTGTTTTTTTTCCCCAGAATGACCTTGAACCTTATCAGGGCTGTAGCCGTGTAACATAATGTCAGAACCTATACCTTTTAATCCTGATAAGGAGACAAATACATTGATGCACATTTACCCTGTACTAATTTTACCCCTTTATTTTACAAAGTGGCACATTTCCCAGAGGTCGGACCCAAAAATTCTGATTCAGCACCTTTCAAACTATAGAAAAAACCTCTTCAAACCTTTCACAAACTTCTGAAGGGGATTATCGATTTATAATCCCTACTAATTAATGGTTTCCCTCCTCTTCTAATAAGCAAAGTATTTATAATTGTAAATATTCTTGTACAAATGGTCATAAAATTTCAATAAATCATCCTATTGGAGCATTGATACATTGATATTCTCCAAATACACCTGGCACAAAAAGTATCTCGGCATGGTTTTCGATCAGTATTGTGCCAAAGTCAGACCATTTTGAAAGTTTTCAAAATATACATTTTATTGTCTAGGTCTTGCTCTTTCATTTAATACCCGGCTTGTAAAAAAGTGTGCAGAAATGGCTGAGCTAGAACACCCGAAAGACGCAAACCCCCAAAACCAAAAGTTGCAGTTCTTGGATTTTTCAATGGGCATTGTAGTGTACTGGGACACGACCACGCGGACCACAATCAATATTGCAAGTAGGCTTCTCGCTCATTCAGTAGGAAAACCTCTTTGTGTAACGCGTATTATTGCGTTGTACCACACAGTGACCATTGAAAAATAAAAAAATACATCGGTCCTCGGACCGCTTGTGTCGCCTGCCGTCGCGGTTAGTGAATGATAGGCCTAACACGACCTTTGACCTTGATATGTGACCTTGGACCTCATAAACAAATGAGGGTTTGCATGTAAACTCCATAAACCAAGTTTGAACTTCAACTTTTCAAATGAGGTCAATTTTACATTTTCAGCACATCTTACAACTTGACCTCATGTGACCTTTGACCTTGGTATGTGACCTTTGACCTCATCAACAAATGAGGGATCCTATGTTGCACCTATGATTCAAGTTTGGTTCCAATTGAACATCAACTTTTCAAATCAGGTCAATTTTACATTTTCAGCATATCTTACAACTTGACCTCACATGACCTTTGACCTTGGTATGTGACCTTTGACCTCATCAACAAATGAGGGATCCTATGTTGCACCTATGATTCAAGTTTGGTTCCAATTGAACATCAACTTTTCAAATGAGGTCCATTTTACATTTTCAGCCTATTTTACAACTTCACCTCACATGACCTTTGCCTCATCAAAAAATGGGGGCTGCCATGTTGCACCTGTGATCCAAGTTTGGTTTAAATCCATCAAAGTATGAGGATATTACAGGCAAATGTTAACCCTTTTTCACAACAGACAACAGACATCAACAACAGACATCAACATCAACAACAGACTACAGTGGACAAAGTGATCCCTATGTGTCTTCCTGCCTTAGGGCAGGCGACACAAAAACTGCAACTTTTGGTTTGGGGGGTTTGCGTCTTTCGGGCGCTCTATCTCAGCCATTTTTGCACGCTTTTTTACAAGCGAGGTGTTAAATGAAAGAGCAAGGCTAGGCAACAAAGTGTATATTTCAAAAACTTTCAAAATGGTCTGACTTTGGCACAATACTGATCGAAAAACATGGTGAGATACTTTTTGTGCCAGGTGTAGTATTGTGTTAAGTTGTTAACTCACCAAAACTTATGTAGTCTCCCAAATAATTTTGAAGAGCTTCGACAATCATAATCCTACTGATATGATGGATCTCTCTGAAACATCCCTCTGATGACATAATAATATTTCTTGTACTGAAGAGATATAAAACACTAAAATGTATTCAACATCTTACATTAATATTGAAGCTTTGTGTTCATGTTTATGTCATACTTTTCCAGCAAGACTTAACAAGGAAGAGCAAATAAGACAGCTTGAAAAAGAAAATTCAGAATGGAAACAAATTGTAGCAGACCTTAGAGCAAACAGGCAAAATGAATATCAAATTGTTGATATGCTTGAAAGTGCAGAGTATAGTAATGCTAGGATAGTGGATTACATTATGGAGCAACACAATGTTGAAAATAAGCAACCAGGGCAGCCTACCAGGAAATAAAGAGCTCAATAAACCCAAAGAAAATTAGTAAAAATGAATTGGAAGCTGAAAAAGAAGTACAGAGACACAGACTTTATTTTTCCTTATGCAAAAGGTCCAACCGTGCCACCTGTAAGTACTACAAGCAAGTACTACTGAAGCACAAACAAGAAACATACATACAGAAAATGCCACCTTGGAATGGAAACAAAGGAACTGCAGGCCAAACTGAAATGAAGGGCATCGCAAATAACTTGCTTAAGGAGAAAAAAGAAAAAATGAAGATTGAACTTCAAAATGACTAGAGAACTTGCAACAAGTCGAAGCAGAAAATACAGAGCTGCACAGCATGCTAAATGAGAGTATGTCAACTGCACATAACACACTGAAAATGAATGGCTGCAGGAGATGATAAAGAGATTGTAACACAAGATGAGAGTGGTAGTCTCAACTGGGCAAATACCTACAGTTATTGACAATGTGTTGTGGCTAGTGGGAAAAAAGCCAGCAATCTGCCCAGAAAAAGTACCACTAATGATATTGAATGGAACTTGATGAGATGCACATTAGCCCATCAGCAACTAGTGGAGGAGATGCAACAAGTGTCCCACTTAGGGTTATAGAGTGAGGAGGCATCAAAGTATATAAGGCGAAAGCAACAAGGTCTACTTTCTGGGATTGTGTAGGATAGCGTCTCAAGCAGGTCAAGATGTTTTGGATACTTTTAATCAGATACTATGTGTGATATCGACAACCAGTCAATGGACAGCGAGACAGATGTTGGGAAAACCATCCTGTTGAAGATGCGTTCAACTATATCAGATAGAGCAGCATCACAAAGTTTCACAAAGTGCTAGAAGAGTACAGGAAAGAAGTCCTACCCGGAATGCTTGAAAATTATTAGACCCTTTCAGATGCAGAATGCAAATCTCTAGGCAAGTTGTGTTACTTTTGTAATCTGCACGCCTTGGTACATCTGGCAGAAGCAGCTTCAGCCTCAATTCTGGAAACAGAAAGTGCACCTTTCGAAGGTGCCCCTCCAAATATGGATAAGACATTCAAGGAGTAAAGGTGAGCCATGTTTAATCTGTACTGCCTGCAAAGCCTTTGCTGAAGGAGGGGACAAGAAACTAATGTCAAGTTATTTGTGCAAGTATCAACATCATGCTACCTTGCATATTGCAACTATGAATTTTTGAAGATTTTCACATTAAGACCGCAAACACCCACTCCCGCTGCTGACGCCGCGCATGGCCGCTTTGTGGCTACTGTCACTTCTCTATCGCACCCCAGGGGATATGGGGTTCTGGATATGTGTCTGGGTTGTAAATGCAGAAGTGATGTCAGAAGAAAGAAAACATCAGAATCAGAACAAGATGGCCTGGTAGGCCGTATTGTAAAAAAAGCGAGGAGATTGAGGATCTGCTTTATCATGAGCAAGAGCAAATAAATGTAGACAGAGTTGGCTGGCACAGAGGTAAGCTTATATGCATTAGAGGAAGAAGATGGAAATTTTGAGTAAAATATTGAGCTGGAGGTACAACCAGTAAAACATTTTTGTTCAGTCAGACTTGAACCTGTATGCAGACAGATTTGACTATGATCCAGTGCAAATCTCACCACAACCCATGATAGCTTCACAGCCACAGCAGCACTACTCACTACTACATGCAAGACCCCCAAAAACAAGACTTGCACAACAGCAACAAAATTTGTCTAAGCTGCTATTACAGGCCCAACTTAATTAAACCTTCACTGCTTCAATGAGAAATTCCCATTTTTTATGGAAATCCACTAGAAAACATTTCGTGGTTGACAATCTTTCAATAAAGAGTTAGAGACAATTTAGCAGTGAAAAAAAAGCTTTACAGCTTTATTATTTGGAGCAGTTCACAGATGGAGCAGTTAACAGATTAGTCAGAAGCTTGTGCAGATGCAACCCTGACAGGGATATCGAAAGCTAAGGAAGCCATAGCAGACCGATATGGCATTAAGTTTACACTGGTAAGAAGTTCATCCAAGAAGTTGAGAAGTTTCCCAACGTTAAGTCTTTTCATTCCAGCTTCTCCTGTAAGACACCATGGAAAGTTTGGGATCCCTAGCAGAAGTTAACCAGGCTAGCCAGATTTAGGTCTTTGTGTCTAAATTACCATGTAAGTTGTATTGAAGGAAAGGTGGCGGGCAGTAACAAGTGGTATACAGGAGACGAGGACTGTGGATTTCGCTAATTTGGTCAGTTTTGTTACAAAACATGCAAAGATCTCAGCCAACCCAGTGTATGGAGAAATCAGTGATGACAATTACTCATCAAGTAAATCTAGAAGCAGTGGTTTACATTCAGGGAAAACAAGATTGCATCATACTCGGAGTTTTGCCACAAGCGCCGGTAGCACCATCTCTACGAACACACCAAAAACCCAAAGAATGCATGTATTGTGATAATGTATCACATACACTGGAAATGTGCAAGAAACTGGCCATTAAGTCTGGATAAGATGAGATTCAGTTCTTAAAATAAAAAGGTCTATGCTTTGGATGTTTGAAGGCGGCGTCGCACATGCGAAAGGACTGCACCAACAAGCTCTCCTGCAAGATGTGCCATAAGGTCATCTGACCTTGTTGCACTGAGACAAACTCAATGACAATTCAGCAAGTGTAGCAACAAATGCAGCTGAAAGGTCGAGACCAGAAACATCCAATTCAGAAAACAACTAAGTAACATGCGGGACTACTGAGACGGGCTATGATGAAGGCTCACCTATAGTTATTCCAGTGCTTGTTAGATCGAAGGACAGTGGCCGAACATTGAAAACATACGCATTGCTTGACAATGGATCCTACGCAGTCTTCTGTTCTATCAAACTTCAGCAGAAGTTACACAGAAAGACCCAGCTTCAAGTCAAACTCTTACCGGTGAACACATGGTCAAAGTACAGCAGTGAAGGCCTGCAAGTTTCCAGTTTGGATGGTGGTAGTTAGGTTGGGGGTTGACCTTCCAGTTAGTTATACTGAGAGACAAATACCAGCAAGAGTAGAGGATGCCATTACCATGCAGAAATGATATTATGGAATGGTCTCACCCAGAGGGTGTTTTGAATCAATCCCATGATGCATTGCAATGTGCCTATACTGTACTGTACTAAACGCATATCAGTACTTAGGGATAAAAAGTGTTCCAAAAGTTTAAGAACCACAAGACATTTCATAATCATGCAAAAAAGTACTAACGCTTTGTGGGCTAAAATGAGTGTTAAAGTTAGGGTCTTTATGTGTTAAGAATAGGATTTTTATGTGATCACATGACCCTACTGAGGTGAAATTTCCCAAAACTGGTGCATTGTGGGATTGACTCAAAACACCCTCTGGGTCTCACCTAGACAGAGTGACACTTCATGAATGATACCAACATCCATGTTGGCCTAATGATAGGCAGCAATGCACCTAGCATAGTAGAACCACTTGAGACTATCAACAGTGTGAGTTCAGGTCCATTTGCCTTTAAGACTTGTGAGGGATGGGTGGTGTGTAGAGCACACAAGCAGAAACCAGAGGGTGTTTTGAATCAATCCCATGATGCATTGCAATGTGCCTATACCGTAACTTTAACTAAAAAGCAATGTCAGTACTTAGGGATAAAAAGTGTTCCAAAAGTTCAAGAACAACAAGACATTTCATTATCATGCAAAAAATTCCCTAAGTACTAACACTTTGTAGGCTAAAATGGGCGTAAAAGTCCGGGTTTTTATGTGTTAAGAATAGGATTTTTGTGGGATCATATGACCTATTTTGGTGAAATTTCCCAAAACTGGTGCATTGTGGGATTGACTCAATACACCCTCTGAGCAGAAACCTTCCTTGTACCAATCGGTATCGGTAGACAGAATATGTACAACAGAAGTATTAGAGGACATACAGATGTATAGTCACCGTCATTAATTCTGAAACAAATGGCACGCGCGCGTCTGTTGAATTGCGTATTCAATTTCCATTGTCAAGCGTTCGTCACACACTTCCGGGTTTACGCGCGTGTAGCCAGAATTTTGTTTCAGAAATACTGACGAACACTATATAACCAGACTTTAAGGACAGCGTCAACCCTGAGTTTCCAAGTATCTATTTTGGTTTGTAACTTTGCAAATATTTGATTATTGTATGTAAAAGTATACATTTCTAGAAAGAAAATTGGATGATGAACCCGATTGGTGGCATCGGATTAATGTAAAACTTTCCGTATTTTGAGAAAAATACTAAAAAAACATGATTTTTCCCCAAAAATTTTCAGACAGCATAACAAAAACAATTTGAATTTTCATGATTTCTTATGTTATATTTTAGAAACAAGACAAATTTGTCTAGGAACGTTTTTTTCATTTTTTTTTAAAAAGAGCTTACTTTTTGAAATATAAGGAAAAATGTCAAAAGAGTGTGATTTTTACTTTTCTTTTCCAAATTTGAGTATGTATTGGAGAATATCTTTAGTTAGAAATCGAAAAACGAAAAATGAAAAATTGAGAAAACCGTTCCTAGAGAAGACCGATTGCTATCGAATCATAGTGTCTTTAAATTCAAATGATGTATTTGACTATCTTTTACTGTGTAGACCATTGCACATTGTTTTAAATCTCTAATTAGTATGGGTATAATAAATTCAGTCATACTTTTTAGCATGGTTTGTAAGTAATAGCACAGTAGTAGCAAACACAGGAAACCAACGCTACCACAAGATCCACAGACTCTGTCAAAACTGTTCAAGACGTGGTGCTCCATACCATCATTTTGAAGTAAAGACTGGGATTCTGAAACAACTTGCATAATGTGAGGCACTTTTTGAGAGTAGTGATACTGGTACTTTAAAGGTGCTTGTTCCGATTTTTGTCTATCATGTTCACTACTTGATATGAGAGCTTGACACTTGTACACACTGACCATAAAGTACCATGGGAAACAAACTTGCGATTTTTATGCTAGACGCGATAATGCATAGCACAACGCCCTATTCACTACTGTGCTAATATTTCAGGACGACAGTGAAATTTAAAGACGACAATGAGAAAAATACAGCCTTTCATCTGATATCAAAATTGATACTACTTCCAGGTAAATTAGGGGGTCCCAAAGACGATCGGAAAAAGCACCTTTAAAACATTGGTGGTGGGCCCGGGGTGGTGGGCTGGATTGAGTTATTCCAGAGTGAGGATTTGAGTGACCTCTACCTCCCATAGCTCATTTTCTTTCTTTTCTATTTCTTTTCCTTTCTCAGCATTCCAGTTGCCTAGGTTTTAGTGGTTTGTCATCAGCTATGTTGGCTAAGGTAGGGTTAAGGTTCATTCATACTAAGCGTGGGATTAAAAAGCGTAATAATACTCATGTTCAATGCGACAGATATGAACCATTTCCAATTTTATCTTGCATTTCATTAGATGTTTTACAGTGACAAGCATAGTTTTGCTGTATGTTATCGTTCTCGGAAAAAATACCTTGGAACTTGCTAATTGAATTGCATGAAATCAATTTACACTTGAATTGAGTACCAGTCCTACTACTACTGTATTAGCAAGTATATACCCAGTATGTACATTTTTATTACTAATAAAAAATGCTCCCTTGCCCTTGAATTTTCCGTTTACTAAAGAATTGAGTGGTTCTGAGGCTTTGAGTGGGATTTCCATCAGAATTCAACTTAGAGTTTGAATCATGGAGGCTCAACAGACTTGCATGGCATCGGCACCCATGGCACCCGTACCGATCATTGCATGGGATCCTCATACTATGAGTGAACCACTCATATTAGCGGTTCAAAAGAGACCCTTCTTGTATGATTTTATGCTACCCACAAGCAAAGACCTCAAGATGAAGCTTAATGGGCGACGTGAAGTCACCATGGAGATTGGTCTCCCTGAGTCTGGTAAGCATGACAATACAATTATGATTAATGACAATACCAATACAAATACAATCGTGACAATACATAAAATACCTGATCTGCATTTATGCGCTAGTCAGACGGTGAGATAAATGAAGACGGTAAGTCATTTCAAAGAATATAGGCCTACAATGAATACTTCTACATCTTATGTTTTTGAAGTTTAGATAAATGATGCAACGTATACCTTCTTGGAATTTTTTTCAAGCTGTGGACTAGCTATGCCCCTGTGCAGTGGCGTAACGGGCCTGCCCGCTCTGAGGGGGCAAATTTCCCAGTCTTGGGAAATTTTCCCTTTCAGGGGGGTCAAAAGGCCAATTTTTCCCGGTCAGAGGGCTAAAAAACGGCTGATTTAGCATGATTTTTGCAAATTTTTTCCTGGCCAAAGTCGTCAGGGGGGCAACCTGCCCCCCTGCCCCCCGCCTGTTACGCCACTGCCCCTGTGGGTCGAATCAAATTTGAAATCTCACAGAATCAGCAAGGCTGAGGCTAAAAGGCAGAAACGCCAAGTCCAGAATCAACTCCATAGCATCGGATAGTAATCCTTCCATCGAATGTCTTGTATGTGTCTCTCTAACTTTTCCATGCTCAAATTGGCCTCATCAGCCACATGCGCACCCACAAAACTTCATCATCTTAAATTATTTGTCTTGTCATGGTAATTTTCATTGCTGAAGGTGGGCAGAACTATAAAGGGCAGGGATCTGACATTGTTCAACAAAGCAGTGCCTTTGGTAAAGTGCTGCCAGCAAAATCAAAGGAGTGAATTCAGCTCTGCAGCACCAGCAAAATTTCATTTTTTTTGGGGGGGTGAGGGAGGGGGAAGGAGGAAGGGGAGGGGAGGGGGGAAGGGAAGGGAAGGGAAGGGAAGGGAAGAAAAAAAAAAAAAAAAAAAAAAAATTCTGGGCAGGGTCAATTTGGGGTAGTGTTGTTTGGGGCTCAGGGGCAACCTTTTGAAAAAAAACTCATCTGAAAAAAAATAATAGTCTAGTTTTACTAAAACTGGGAGGAAGAGTTTTTTTTGGGGGGGGGGAATGCCCACAATGCACCCCTTGGTGCTACCACTGTTAGGTGCAAGTATTAAGACCACTTAAAGGTGCAACGAGCGATTTAGAGGCACCCAAATATTGTGTCATAATAATTTCATATAAATTAGACACTCAATAGACTTCTTACCTTGTATTTGGCTACAGAAACGTCTTAAAAGAGAAAAAAGGCAATTTTGATTTGCTTATATTTCCATATAAAACATAGGCTGAATTTCGTATTTGCTCCTATACGAAATTAGACATTTCACAATTTTTGTACCAAAGAAACATTTCTCAGCTTAATCCTTCCAGATGAAGATATTTTGGACATCTGATATGTGAAATCAGATGTACTGAACAGCAAATGAATGAAACTAAACATGATAAGTTATGTTAGTATGAGTTTTTATGTGTTATTATTAACCTTGTTAGAACAACAAGAACATTATTAATTCATTCAAACAGATAGTGAATATTTTGATGGCAGATATAAACTTTCTAAGAGCAGAAGTTACACAATAACAAAATATTTTCCACTATACTTCAAATAAATTTGGCAAATGATACTTTCTCATACACCAAAGCATTCATGGAACAGATTTCTAAACATCAACATCAGTATGACATCTGCATCCAAATTTTGGCAACATCCACCAATTTCACTCTTGCGAAGGTTAAAATGAACATCACATCGTTCCAGTTTTCTTCAGGACTTTCTTTGATGCACATACAATGGACTACCAGTTGGTTGATGATTCTGGGCAGAATTTGATTTCATTTAACAACAATTTCTGGTAGTTACTTTGTGTTTCCTTGAGTGAACCAGCTCTTCCATAAAATACCACAGTTTTAACTTTCTCAGAACCAGTGGCAAATTAAAAAAAAACATTCTTTTTTACTTGAAATCCAGCAAGAAATTGAAAAAAAAAAAAAAAAATTCTAACCAAGTTGTGTGTGTGTGTGTCACCTCTGTTTTGGCCAGGAAGTTTAGGATGAGAATGCACAGCTCCCATGTTCTTGGCATAATTAGCTGCCATATTGGATTGTTGCCATGAGAAGTTAGTATTTGGCAACTTTTTCTTTTACTGTGCAGCATCATATAAGAGAAATTGTGCTAAGAAACATAATTTGTATAACCACATTGTGTCAGGCCATGAACCAAACTGTCATGGAATGCTACAAAGTAAATTAAAAAAATAAATCAAACATGTTACAAAAATAAAAACAAATCGCTGTGCTAGTGCAAGAAGGTCATAAGTGCAATAGCTGCCATGTGATACATCTGTGTGCTGCTGTGTATTAGGATAACTCTTAATTTATATTTCCTCGAGTCAGTGGCTCTTGAAATGGTTCTTAAGGCGACTGAGCCACTGACTTAAGACTTGGCATAATAGTATGTTTGCAGGGAATTTCTGACAAATGGCAGCTATTGCACTTACAACCTTGTTGCACTCACATGACAAAATTAACTCATGCAGACCAACACCTCCCTACATTTGACATGATGGCAGTTAGCTATGTATTCCACTTTTAGCATCTTTAGGTTGCAGTCAAGTGAATGCACAGAAAGTACTACAAAAACCCAACATATATTGCTGAATATTGTGCAGTCGTCAGAACAAGTTACCTTGCGATACCAAGTGCTAATAACATAACCTGTGTTTACAAACACTGGTATGATGCAGTCTATACAGTCCACAATTGTGTAAAATCTGAGTATGCTCAAGTCTTAGACTAACACAATACTCACCTGATTAAAGAAATATGAAAGGGATTCAGAAATACCACGCAAGATCCTGATTAAGGCTGTGACATATTCCTGGGCACCCGCCATTTGTGTCCTACCCGGGACTGCATTCATCTAACAGGTTACCTGACGAAAGTCTACATTTACTACTTGCAATCATTATTACATCCTCAATGAAACATATCCATTAATGTAAGCAGATTTAATGAAAACATTGATATCTGAGGCCTACTTGAAAATGATGAACTTCATGCAAAGTTATTGCCACTGTATTGACCACCAATCACAATACTACTTTGTCTACTGCATAGCTTGAGTAAAGTTTTACAACCTGTGACCTAAATTTAGCCATGTCACTAATCAGTGGGCCATGTGCATCAACAGAAAAATGTTGACCTACACACCAAAATAAGGATTTTGTTTTCGTGCAATGGTTTCTTTTTGATCCCAGCTATATTTTCTGATACCTCCCATCAAGATATTTAAGAACACTCCGGCCCCTTTTCACCGGATAGGTGTTTATGTTGGCTTGTTAATTAGTTATTTGTTGTATTATGAGTTGTCTAAGTCAATCTCAGCTGATTTGTTGAGCAGTCTGACGTGATCAGTTATTACTTTGCAGATGGCATTTGGGATGAAACAAAGTGTTTTTAAAAGTAAATGTTTTTGTTAAATAAAACATTTATTTTTGGAATTAAATAGAACAGGTGTAAATTTTCATTGTGGTTAACTTAAAAAACATGATACTATTTGATGATGAGTTTTGCTAGGGAGATTTTGTGTTCAACTTTGGTGCAGATTTCTGAACTCATGTGTTGACCCCCTACCGTGTTGACCCTATTCCATTTTCAGCCTTTCAGTACTTCCAATATGGAAATTTAAGTGGCAGCTCATATCGATAAGTAAACAGAATTTTCGTAAATTATGTACCAGTACTTAATCTACCTAATGGTGATGAGAAAATTGGAAATTTAATCCATTTTGTGTTTGCCTTGGTAACTGGGTTTTGAAAGAAATTTCTATGTGGATATCTCCTCTGATGTGCAATATGAAAATTACACATGTGTAACAACAAACATGCTTGAGAATGGACATAAATTGACATTTCTAATTGGTAAATGGTTAAAGATGTAGATATACATAATCTGTAATTTATCAAATTACTGTCCCTGATTACAAATAACTCTTTTGTATTTTGTCTTTACACCTACATTTTTTAATGAACTAGTTTACTAACTTGAAGTAAAAGACA